>VZRW01004223.1:401759-482301 GCA_013398125.1 Aegotheles bennettii | reverse complement strand
CCCGCCAGCGGCGGCCGCAGCGCCGGGGAGGCTCCGCCGAGGCCTCCGTGCTGCGGTGGGGCAACAGGAAGGAGCTGAGCTGTTGGGTTCCTTACGGGCTGGTGACACCGCAGCTTGTCCTGGTCACCAGGTCACCGTGTGTCATCTGGGGGTGCTGCACAGGACACTGCAAATGAGGTGCTGTGTGGCCATGGAGTCACAGAACCATAGACTGGTGTGGGGTGGAAGGGACCTTCAACACCATCCAGTCCCAACCCCCTGCCATGGGCAGGGACACCTCCCACCAGACCAGGTTGCTCCAAGCCCCATCCAACCTGGCCTTGAACACTGCCAGGGAGGGGCAGCCACAGCTCCTCTGGGCACCCTGGGCCAGGGTCTCACCACCCTCACTGGGGAGAATTTCTTCCTAGTCAACCATCAGCTTGATGAATTGAAGGCAACGTTGTGCGAAGGTAGATGTGCTGAGTTACTCCTTCAAGAACAAATTCTGCAAGATGGTGCTTGTGATCTCAAAAGAGTTGAAGGGTGGGACACCGCCAGTGTCAGGACAGAAGCGCCTTACTGTGCATGCTGTCATACCAAGGCGTTTGTTCCCGTCGGTGGTTCTGATTCCAGACACCACCAGGACACCATACTGTGCCGCAGAACAGCACAAGCTAAAGCCGAGTTCATCACATTTGTGTAGTCAGCCAATCCATTGGCTCAACTAATTTTTGATCAAGTTACCTCTTATTTTAATTTGTTTTCCAAAGTCTTTCAAAAATGTTTCTGGAAAGCCAAGAAACTCTTCAATGTTCTACTTTGATAAACAAGTTTTGGACCATAGTCCAGCAGGTACCTGGTCAGGAAACATTGATACATTTGTGGGCTTTGGATGACTTATGGAGAAAGAGTTGAAGATTCCCTTCTCAGACTTGGGTAACCTGCCCATTCTTTGTGACAAACACATCATGTCTCCCAGGTCAACATCATCCTCCTGGATAACTGAAATTCTGGTACTGGACTGCTAGATGGATGTCGTTTGTGCAGATAGAACATCCAACAACTTTCATACTTTCCATACTTTCCTAATTTCCTAGCTAGTCTATGGAAATGTTAGGACTGATATGCATTTAAAGCACTTCTTGAGATCTTCAAGAGCTAGGCTTGATCTAAGTGGTGAAGAATGGGGTTGTTCGGTGACAGTAACAGGATCATTGGCGGAGGGATAGGCCTAGGTATGGAATGTAGACGGGTAGGATCTGGGAACACTGTGGCTGCCTTCTGGAGATGAGCTGAGCATTTAATCACAGGTCCTAAGATGTGGTCTGAACCCTTTTTGAGCTGTAGTCTGCATACCATTGTTGTTGTAGCCACCCTTTGAAGGACAACCTTTTAAACTAATTGGGACTCGTGTTTTAGCAAAGAGCTGGCAGCAGTGGTTGCTGAAGATGTTACTCAATTTGTACCACGGTTCCTACTGTTACAGTAACCCAGGTTTTAGGCGTTTTGATCTTCTGGATGACTAAAAAGAAACACAGTTCCTCAGTCAAGGAAACAACAAAAGCTCAGAGTTATTACTAATTTTCAGTGTTTCAACTACACTCCACGCTCCATCTTCAGTGAAGGAATTTCTTTCACACATATTCACTGCTTGCATTGCCATGATTTCTTCTTCACCTTCTATTATAATGTTTTGTCCATGTTGCTTCATAAGAGTTTTCAGGAGAATCAACCATACTATTCAAAAATACCACGCAATGGTGCTATGGTTCAAGCACCCAAGAGGCACCAGGTTTTGTGACTGGATTTGCAGTGACAGATTTTGCAGTTGGATTTTGCCATGCTGAGTTCCATGGCAGCTTGCTCTCATCTTGCTTCCTCTAGAAGTAATCAAGTTGTCCAACAGTTGTATGATGAATTGTCTAGATCACCATTTCCTTCTTATTTCTGAAGGTGTTTCACACCTTTCTCGTCGAGGCAGGATGTGTCAATTTTTAACAATATTTTGGTTGGTGAAACCAGTCTTCCTCCAACTTCCTAAATTGCTTTGCTAACATTGCATGAAAGTGGTTCTAGTAGAGAAGTTGTATGGAATGCAGTATGGAGCATGTATGGAGCAGTCCAGGAAAAGTGGAAAGCCAGGCCAGTCTGAGTTCTGACAGTGGCAGCAATTGTTTTTAGAGGTGCTTGAGACAGCCTGGATCAATCCAGCTTTGGAAAGAATCAGACAATGTCATCCAGGCAGGAAGTTTTACCATACAAATACAGTTTGAAGTGGACAACTGCCCAGTGGCAGTCCTGGTAGAGTCTGGAGGACAGTCATTCGTCTGTTTAGCAGAATGAAGAGTGTTCTAATTTATGGGGATGGTACAGATCACAGAATTGGGTTCATTTGGAAGGTCGACTCCATTTTGACCTCACTGTATGCCATTGTGATGTCTGCAAAGATCTCCACAGATGGTGGAATAGCTGAATTTAAATCAATTATGGAGGTAGGCCACAGGTGGTTGGACGTTAACAGTACTGAAAATGTCAGAGAGATCTGTATTTGATGGGAATGGGTCAACGTCTCCAGGATTTGCTCTAACCAAGGGATCACAGCCATATTTGATATGCAGATATTCATCCACAAGACCATAACTCTTGATAATAAAGTGACTATTGGTAACTTGTGATTGGTTACATTAAGATGATTATCTGCCTTTTAGTATTTGGGAGTAGGTCTTGGAAAAGGAGCGCGTAGTAGTTGTGATGCAGTCAATGATTAGCTAAAGGATTTCTGAAGGTGGGACTGATCTGGCTAAATGTGATGGTCTGCACCGTCGCATTTACGTCTGATCAAATCATCCTGTGCTACTTTTCCACAAAGCTAGTCAGCACAGTCAACAGAATTCCCAGCATGCTTCATCTCATCCTAAAGTAGATGCCTATGATGAATTGAAGTCTAAATTTGATTTACTTTGTTGACTGTTTTTTTACTAATTGAAGTATGACACCTATTCTGCAACTGCCCAAAGAAAGGTGAGGTTAATCCTAGTCATATTTTTATGGTCCAGGCTTTCTTGACTGAAGACAAGTGGATTATTTAAAACTCCACACTGGCCAAACCATGTTAACATATTCAATATGAAATACATAACATACTTCCCCCTCCCAGTTTTGTTCCTATGCTCATTTGTTCTCAGTTTAACACCCAAGCTGTGGCTCATCCTTGCACTCTGATACTCTCTGTAATTTCTGTCCCTCTTCCTTTCCTCACCTCTTCCTCATCTCCATCTCAGTCTTCTGTCTTCTAACTGGTCTGAGATGCTGAAGTTAAAATGAATAAACAGAAATGCTAGGGAAAAAAAAGCATGTCTTGCAATCTGTATCTATACTTCCAACACAGAACTATGCTTCCTATTTTGTAGTGGAGGCAGCTCAAACAGAGGTCATTTCAGGCAGAAAGAGGGGTTTAGTTCTGTGACACACTAGGGGAAATGTGATCACCCTAAGGAACAACTGTTAAACAAGATTCTTTATGTGAAGGTTCAGAAGAGAGAGCCTCCTGATTGTCTAAACTACCCAGACATTACTTTTGTTGATCTGCAAAACATTGATTTCTAGATTAGATTAAGACTAACATAATCAGATGTAAGTAACCGAAGAAAAGAATGGCAATTATGCTTCTAGTAATAGATTCTTTGTAATTTTTGTGGACTGACATCATCATATCTAGCTTTTTATCAATAAAGATGTAGTTTCTTTCCCCAAACTCTTGCTTTCAAAGAATGCTGGCAAATACTCCACTGTTTCCTCGTGGACTTCAATGACAGACTCTGTAATATTTTTTTTAAACAACCATCAGTTTTTCTCCACAATCTACCCACAAAATGGGTTTGTATTGTTATCCATCCTCTACCCATGTAGAACCGAGATGTGAAATTAAAATAAATATCGTCAGAGACATCCCCTGATTTTTGCCATTCAATTAAGGAGGCCTAGATTTAAATACCTAAGAGAATATAGTACTTTTTAGTTTAAAAGTAGAACCCTTGTTGATAATTGTTACAGGCGTAATTACTAGATGCTACTGTAACTCCAGCTGGGTACCCAACATCTTGAATTGAGTTTCCAAAAGTATACATAGAAGCCATCCGTAACTACTATGTTTTAAATTAATTGCTTAGTATCAAATGGAATCTCTGTGATGGAAGTAGGGCTAAATTATAATCTCATGGGACAAAATGTATGTTTTATCTATAGGACCTGCTCTTCTCTTCCTGTGTTCTTCTGCCTCTTTCACCACCCACCTTTCTAGTTCTGCAACACATGAAACTGGAATCTTAAATACAACAGCTTCCCTCAGTACACAGAAAGAGACACAGATAGCCCTGATGATGGGAGCCGTGCAGTCAATGGGAACAGAGATGAGATTAAAGTCTCTTTACTTACCTGGTAAATCTGTCTGCTACACATCCCTCATTTATTCCTAGAAGACACTCTGTGCCCTGAATGAGGCAAAAGCTCCATGGAAGAGTCAATGGAAATAGCTGATTGGAGAACATACATAGACAGTGAAGTTGTACAAGCATTACCTAACTTGAAAAAAGCTGATGTTTAAAAGCCCCAAAATGGAAATAATAAAATAAAAATAATCTTGTGCAATCATGTTACTCGACCTTTCAGCTCACCCTGTTGGTCACTAGCAGAGTTTAGATGTTTCCATCCACAGCAGAGATAAAAAGTTTTAGCTACTTCCTTGATCTCCTTGGCCTTATTCAAAGTAGTGCTCTCTTACCACTGGAATGCAGCTTCCCCTGCTTTGCTGAGGATGAGAACTGGTTTATAAAGCAACTAAGAAAACAAAATCCTAGCTTAATAGTTGGGTTGGAATGGGAGCATGGAGTGAAGCTGGAGGATAATTTTACCCTCACAGAACACTTTAAGTGGCTGATCAGCCATAACAGTTTGCTCATTCTCATAGTCAATGTAATGGTATTTATGAAGAGTGCATTACCTGAAAATTAAAATAGGGAATGTCCTCTTCCATTTTTGAAAGTATGGTAAGAATCATAGAAACATAGAATGGTTTGGGTTGGAAGAGACCTTAAAGATCATCCAGTTCTAACACCCTCTGCCATGGACAGGGACACCTCCCACCAGACCAGGTTGCTCCAAGCCCCATCCAACCTGGCCTTAAACACTGCCAGGGAGGGAGCAGCCATAACTCCACTGGACAACCTGTTCCAGCATCTTCTCACCCTCACAGGAAAGAATTTCTTCCTAATATCCAATCTAAATCTACCCGCTTCCAGTTTGAACATGTTTCCCCTTGTCCTACCGCTCCATGCCCTTGTAAAAAGTCCCTCTTCAGCTTTCCTGTAGGCCCTTCAGGTACTGTGAGGCTTCTNTTGCTGAGGGTGCACTTGATCCCACTGTCCATGTTGCCAACAAAGATGTTAAATAACACTGGTCCCAGGTCCCAGTACGGATCCCTGAGGAATGCCACTCATCACGTCTTCGCTTGGACATCGAGCCGTTGACCACAACTCTTTGAGTGCAACCATCAGGCACTTTGTCCACCGATTGGTCCATCTGTCAAGTCCATGCCCCTCTAAATTAGAGACAAGAATGTCATGAGGGACAGTATCAAATGCTTTGAACAGGTCCAGGTAGATGACATCAGTTGCTCTTCTCTTATCCATCAACTCTGTAACCCCATCATAGAAGGCTGTGAAATTTGTCTGGTACGATTTGCCCTTAGTGAAGCCATGTTGGTTGTCACCAATCTCCTTATTTTCCATGTGCCTTAGCACATTTTCCAGGAGGATCTGCTCTGTGATCTTACCAGGCACAGAGGTGAGGCTGACTGGTCTGTAGTTCCCTGGGTCAACTCTTTTTTCCCTTTTTAAAAATGGGGGGTTTGTTTCCCCTCTTCCAGTCAGTGGGAAAAAGCTAAGGAAGCAGTAGGTTGAGAACTGATGTAGATGTAGGTACTATGTCTGACACTTACCGATTCTTTGCTTTCCTCTGGAATCCGTAATTTACCTTCTCATGACTAAGCACAGTTTTAGAGTGAGTAACTGTGGAGACTAGACAGCTAAAATTCTGTGGTTTTGTAGAGAATATGGAGAGCCTTACAGCTTTTTAATGAAGTAGGTATTCCAACATAGCTCCTGCAGGATATTTATTCATAGAGAACTTTTTTTTCTCTCCTGGTTATGAGTATGGTATTTACAGGTTAACTTTTCCAGAGTTTAAAATTCTCCAGCATTTTTTTTCTCCACATGATATATCAAGCCTTTTCATAATCCTATTAACCAGTGTTGTCAAGTGAAGAGAATATTAGTCTGCGTGGTAAACTGTTAGCTGTTTTCCTTGATAAGGACATCTGTAGATATTGAGAAAGAACAGCATATTCCTTCTGATAATTGTAGAAAGACTAAAACCCAGTTTTCTCCATTCAGATGAAAATAAAAGCTTAACTATCCCTTATTCTTAAATAACTGAAAAAGGGAAAACTGAAAAATGCAGAGGAAAGCTATCTTCTAGAGCAGCAGAAATGCATTATTATGAATAAAGAATATGAACTTTTTGATCTAACAGCTGAGTTTTGCAGATCAAAAATTGCTCAACGATCTATGTTTTTATTTTAGTTTCAAGATTCAACCCTGTATTTTTCTGTGACCAGAAGAGGAATTTTACTTTAACATGGTGATGTCAGAACATCAAATACTGCTGTGATGTCTCAACCAGGGTTGCTGGCACAACGTTACATGTTGCGATCCTTTCCTTCCCCCAGTTCATAGGACTGCAATATATATTCTGAGGAAGACAATGAAGAAACAAACATCCACAGGACCATATGCTTAGGTCTGATCACCTGGTTCTGTGCCTGCCCCTTGGAATTCAAAAGGCCCCTCAGCTTCTCCTCAGTACTGGGAATAAAAATGAAGATATATGGGATCCAGTGCTTGATTTCCCCTGACTGCCCAGAGGAAGGTTTTATATACAGTGGGTTAAATTTAGGCTTTCTGTAATCATCATAAAGTAGGTTCACCCAGTCCACTGCAGCATAGCCTAGTTCTACCAGTACCTCTTACCAAAAGTTTTACTCCTATATATGAATATTATGCTAATCAGTTAGACTTGGTGCTTGAAAAACTTTCACAAAACTGTACAAACTGCCTTTCAGCAAAGGGAAGGGAAAGTAAAATGTCTGCTTGATTCATCATTAGACTGCAGATTTGACTGTGGATTCAACATAGCCTGGACAAAAATAACGTTATCTTCTGTAAAGGAAGGGGAGCAAAAGATAAAGGATCTTTAGTGAGAAAATCGATGTCTTGTCCTGGAGGTGGTTCGTGAACAGTTCCGTTTTGGGGAAGCATGTTCATGTCAGTATATGGCTTAGTCAAAGTGTGACAAAGTGGAAGAAGAAGTGGTCTGAATGCCTTTCATTTCATTTCCTTGTTTCTCTGAAGATGTCCATAGGGCTTACTGATTTGACTGGTGGTCCATAGATGGATTAATGACCTTTTGCAATAATTGTGGCATATGAAAGGTCAAAACTATGAAACTATGCTATGGCTTCTTGAGACTTATTCAGCACTGCCATTGGAAATAAATTTATTTCCAAGGGAGAGACCATGAAAGTATCACCTTTTAACATAGAAGCTTAAGTCAACATGACCACTCCTCTTGGGTCAGTTGGCAGATGGAGGTTTTGCAGCTGAGAATTAATGTATCTGAAATTGCAGATTCATGCAATTTTCATCTTTTCAGGTAGCCCCCACTAACAAAGGCTGGCACAAGCAGTCAATAGCCTTGTTGTTCAGACTGTCGGCACTGGAACAAAAGGCCTTGTTCCAGAAGTTTGCCTGTATTAGGATAGGCGGAATTCTACTGGATTTGCTCTGTTAAATTTTAGTAGCTGCTAACTGGTGATCTTTTGGTATCATTATTCAAGTTTTGCTGTCAATAGACAAGGGTAATTCACTAGTAAATCCTTTACTAGGTTTTGCCATGGAGCCTCTATGTTGTCTTGAACTGTGCTCATTGTCCTCAACACAAGGAGATTGTGTTTTGGCAGGGCATGGATGTGTTTCTACCAGTCTTTCTAGAGGAATGCAATGGGGAATGACTTTTCCTCTAGAAGCATTAACACATTTTATTTTGGCATTAAAAACTTTATATTGCAGCATAATATTAATTATTCTTAAAACCAACAAAAAAGCTAATAAACCAAAATGGTCTAAAGTCATGTCTAATCAAAGTGGAAAACTAAATGCCAACCATGTTGGTGTATTTACATCAGCGTGGTTCACTGAAATTCCAAAAATGATCACCGCTGTAGTTTGGAAGGAACTCTTGCCTTAAAATTTCCCTGCATCTACCTTTTGTAATTTTACCCTTAGATCACTATGCAGCAAAGGAGCTATGAGGACGCTTCAGTGAGTACTCCCTCAAGGAGTCAAACAGCTGTCAAGTTGTATTGTTGGCACATCCCAATAATGAGAAACTACAAAAACTATTCAAAGAAGAACATACTTATCCTGAACATTTTTCTGGGAAAAATAAACAACCCAACAACCACAAACTGAATCTTTTCAACAACCACAAACTGAATCTTTTCGGGTGAAATATTCTTTTAAAGAACCCATCAAGAAGCATATTTTGAAAAGTTGTAATCCAAATGTTTGAAACTCAGCAAAGATAACAGTGTGAAAGTGTCTTATACTAGAAAGTGTCTAGCAATGTTAACTGTAGGCAGTACAATCCATATTGGCTATAACCAAACCAGTGTAACATAGCATGTAATGCACTCCCCAAAGATACAATCTCAGATCAGCATGGGCATGCATAAACACTATACAGTACAAAGACTTTTGAAAATAAATATGGGATGATTCCATTACTCACAAATAGCATAGTTAGGAATTAGTCATACAGGTCATCCCAAATGAGTGCAGAAGATAGAATCTTTATGTATCACATCATATTGTTATGTTTTTTTCTATATAATACATATATGAGAGAGGAACTATTTGAAGAATATTTTTTAAAATTTGAAAAAGCAGTGTTTCAATTGCTGACTGTACCTTTTGAACCTATAAACACTGCTCTAATTAACGTGACTGCAATAGTTATAGGTTCAGGCAAGATGAAGACTTAAGAGTATTATCTGCAAAAGACCTCAGACTGCTTAAAATTGTTTCTGTATATGGAAGCTGTTTTAAAGTGCAATAAAGGATTTTTTACACCTGCGAAGGCTGGAACACTGATACTTCCCAAGGAAATAGATTTTTTACTAAAAGCTCTGCAGAATGGCAAGAAAAAAAAGTTGTCAACCATCAAAAATATATCACAAATCAGTTATATTTCTATTAAAAATATCTAAGTCCAGAGCAGAGAACAGTGACTGTTCATCTTCCTGGCTCTATTCAGAGAACCTGTCACGTGAACCTGTCAAGGGAACTGGAGATGGCGTCACAGAAGAAACTTCCCTGCTTCTGCATGAAACAGGAGGAGTCAAGGGCTCAGGGCTTACTTCAAGTCCTATTCTTTACATTAGTTTTTCTTGAGTATACTTGAAACATAGCAAAGAAAATGATCAGTAGGTTGTATATAATGAGACAAAATAGATTTTTGTGCTTTATGGCCATACTCCATTAGTCAGGTGGTAAAATTCTCCTCTGTTTCAAGGGGTCAAAGCTTTATAAAGCAACTTCAGTGAGTCAGCAGAGACGATTTTGCTAAAGAGAAGTATTCATGCTTGGGCAGAGAATGTATATGTATTTAAGGGGTAATAAACTCCAAAGGTCTTTTCTTTGCAGAGAGTTGTAAGTGTAAGAGTAGACAGCAGAGTCAATACCAGCTTTTACCAGAATGTCGTTTTCAATGTTACAGGAGTGACTTCACCTCTGGCTCCTCTGTGACTTGTCTGATCCTGGGCTTGTGTTTGTGTCCAATCTTGCTTTCCTTTTATTTTCAGTCAGGAGGCAAGAGCTATCTTGTATATACTAATGCCTATTGTCCTCCAGATCTGACTGGTTGCAGGCACCTGTTTTTCTTTTGATATTGACAAACAGCTCCCTTAAAAGAAGGCATCTTTATTTAACAGTTGGAATAAAGCATGAGAAAAAGGGGATTTTAGAAACACCAAAGAGCCTAAGCACATATTTAGTTCAATTTTGGTTAAGGTCCAACTGGAACCAATCCACTTCATAGGGATATGCAGGAATAACATAGTCATGCTGATAGTCATCAAATGGCTTCTCACAATTCTCCTCCCACCCCCAAGGACAGGCAACCTCTAACAACTGACACCATCAACTCTGAAAGAGTATCTCAGCTCAAATAACCTGACTTACAGGGCTGAGCTTAAAAACCAGTGGGGTTATTAATGAAAATACTACTCCATTATGGGAATACTCTCATCCACAGAAGGCTTACCCAGGTGTTCAGTTGTATGTGTCTGTCACCTGGCTGGAAGTGAAGATGTACTTCATGACCTGAAAGTCACATGTCCAGTGCCTTAAGTATAGTACAGAAACTTCATATTAGGACAGATCCAAATACAGCACAAAAAATTACTCAAAGACACACCCGCATTTGTCACAGTCACATTCCTATTACATTGTGTAAGAAGAAAACAATATCTGGCAAAAATAAAATAAACAGAGGCACATGAATGAAAGAGAACTGGTTACAATGCTTTCACATTTATCTGATATTCTAAGGTCAGCTGGAATACGTCTTTGGTGTTATTGTGGAAATGTCACACAAGGAAATATCTTACTAGTCTACTTACAAATAGTTGAAGAGGAGAATGGCTGTAAGTATGCCCTCAACAGATATGAAACAATGCAACAGTTACTGAAGATAAATATATATTTTTTTTTAAAGTCTGCTTTCGCCCTTCTTTATTCAACCTGTTCCACTGCACTCTTTGCTAACTTTCACCATGGGTACTTTCTAAGTAACATGAAACACAATTACATTCCTGATGGTGAAAATGTAGCAGTGAACAAGGTAAGCAGGTTTATTTTTTGTCCAGAGGATTTTCAAACCTGTCAGCTAATATGGAATCTCAGGGGATGGAGTGAATTTGTGAAGGTGAAAATTAATAAGCATCCTCTATGCTATTCCTGACACACTGAAAAATATTTAAAACAGTGTTTGCGTAGCTGTTAGGATCCTTGGATTTTTAAGAGCTGCCCAAGGTAAGAATTTGTTCCACATTTTAGTATATAAAGAAAAGAATTTTTGTTTTCAGCAGAACATAAACCTGAAAGCAAGACACCTATGCACATACACAGATTTTCCTCTCCACTATAAATAGTCTTCAACGTGTAAACTAATGCCCTGCTGATTCAGGCTGGCTGAAGAAATGCAATTTCTATTTAAATCTTGTTAGGGAATTATAAATGTTTTTTGGGGAAGTAAAAACAAAAATAAAACATCCCCATGTGGATATTATTTCAGAAAACAAACTCATGCCTAAAAGGAGGGAAAACAATTCCATTCCTTTGGGGCATTTCAAGTTCTGGCTGTTAAGTGTCCACTAAGGTAAAGATTGGTAATTTAAATTTTTGGATTATTGTCAATTGGTAATCAAGCAACAACATAATTTATTTCTGAGTATTCAACTAACATACAAATCTGAAAGAACATCAACTGTACTTAATGATAATTCTTGTCATTTCTTGGGGTGTTTATTTTTCTTTTTTTATCACCTTGTTTTCTTTGGTAATAATCCCGAGCTCCTGCCATTTGTGAAACAAATCCTGTAATCTACATTCATGTTGCCTTTGTTTAAATTTGTTCTCATCTCTTTTCTCCTGCATGCAACAGGATCAAGAGGATGGATCCCTACAGTTTTTTCATTAGTGACAGTAGTAATTAGATAGATAAAAAAGACCAAAATTTGTCAGCTTTGACTTTTATTCAGAGATGAAGAGTCCCAGTCAGGTTTCATTGTGAATAGAGTTTTCAGGCACTTCTAAGTTTTGAGGACCTCATTGACTCCTTAAGGCTCCATTTTTGTTTCCTGGCTTATGCAACTTGCTGTGAGCCTCCTTTAAATTGCACATAATTCACTTTATCTTTTCAATCAAAAGAGAAATATTTATTTTATTTTATTTTAATTTTTATTCTACACAGAATAAAACTATTTTTTTCCAAATGTGATTTGAGGAATAAAAGTTCCAGATACTTTCTTCCTATTCATTCTTCCTATTCATTTTAGACTGTGCCATCTTAAATAGGAGGTGATAGTTCTGATCAGGAACAGAGTCCACTGAATTCTAGAGCAACTCAGTTACACTTCAGGATTTACTAACAGTGCTGTGGAAGCCCACACTGATACTACATTACATAATTTTGCTTAGAAATAATAATTTAATTTAGTTTTTAACTTATAACTGCAAGTGGGTGAGAGGAGATATCTGTTGTTCTTTCTACAAATGACTTTTGCTATGTATAGAGTGACTTGAGAAAAATGTAGCAGAGTCTCCCATCGCTGTCCATACTACCAAGTCTGGACTGCCACACACTTATGCCAAATAGCTGTGGCATTTCTACTTTTCACAGTGTGAATAATGTCGAATTTGCTCTTTAGAGATTTTCTGTTCATCTTCCTTTTCTCTTCAGACATAATCTCCGAGTGCAGGTGGGCAGGACATGTTTGATGGCACATTCAAACTATTTTATCAGATAGTGCAAGGCATTCATAGAAACTAATGACACTTTGGCAAAAAAGCCTGTATATTTTTTTCTAATACTTTCCCTGGAGCCTTTGCTAACTTGTTCTGTGATACAGCAGTACCCACAGAACGTACTCTTGAGTTCAGCTCAACAAGCCTTTCAAATGTGTGAAAGTCAAGTGTTTTCCTTCTAATTAAGTGAGCAATTACTCACTTGAAGCAACTACTGTAGTGGTGGAACTGCCTTCAAAAACCTACTAATATTAACAGGTATTTTCACTATCATTTCAGAGGGCCTCAAGTAATGCTGACAACCTGTGCAGATTGGTATAAGTATTTTCCTTCTTATCCACAGGTAAGTCTACCTCTTGCTCAAGCATTTTACAACTTCTGCAAAATTGTTTTGGCTCTGTTACTATTGTAAGCTTCTATAACAATGATTTAGAGGGTGTACTTCTGATCAATACCCATTCAGCTGCAGTGATCTTCCAATGTGTAGTCCGCCACAAGATAAACATATTAAATCTGTATCACATAAATCATATATATAGAATCATAGATTAAATCATAGAATGAATCATAGAATCATTTGGGTTGAAAAGGACCTTAAAGATCATCCAGTTCCAACCCCTTGCCACGGGCAGTGACACCTCCCATCAGACCAGGTTGCTCCAAGCCCCATCCAACCTGGCCTTGAACACTGACAGGGAGGGGGCAGCCAAAACTCAAATTTGCCTTTTCTGCAAGATGCCAGTGCTAGCAACAAAGGCTGAGGTGAATCAATGTCATTGTTCCATCTCACCAAGGCCTAGAGCCTCCCACTTCCAGTTCATCCTGTGAATTTTTGGCTCTGGCAATTGAAACAAAACCTTCTTAGTTATCACTACAAAATATTTTTTTCCATCTGCAATATCTTTTGAGAACACGACTACAACTATCTTTTATTTGGAGAAAAATGGGAAAAATAAACCCTACAAACAACTCAAAATCATCCCATCATATGGATGACTGACCTCACAGGTTCAAATAGAACTTATCCTACTCATCAACTTGCTTGGCTTTGGTGGTATTAACAGTAGCAATGGGAGAGTCTTTGTTGTCTGTCCCAGCCTAAAGAAAATCACTTATATTGAGACCAACTTATTTGTGCAACTAGCTGGTTCAGTATTCTGCCATGAGCCCACCATGACAACACTGTCATTGCCTGTCAGTCCCCTTGGGGACATCAGTCAGGTGTGTCCTGCCAATGCTACCAGCCTGGGAAGATAATTCTCAGAAGTCGGCTCTGACAATACAGCTTTCAGCCTACTCCAGTCAAACTCACCTTCTGCAGTTACACAATCTCCAAGTAGATATGCCCGTACAAAGAAAAAGTTTCCTTTCTGAGTTTGTTGATTATGAATTTAATTACCAAACCAAAGTCCACTTCCTATAAAGGCAGAGCGATTCTGTGGCTTGGGGTCATCCTTTGCAAGCCTTATGCATCTTCCCTTCCCAACTGTTAAAAATTTATGAGCATTTATACAATTCAAATTCTAAGCACAGCAACATGAACTCTGTATGTGGAATTTCAGGTAATTAATATTATAGTTATTTAAATAAGCTGGCTACTACTGACTTTTACCCTTCTCCCTCAAAATGAAAAAGAAAGTACTATTCCATTACTTGTAATGGTACAGAAACATTATAATTAATACAATACAAAGGGTTCTTTTTGCTTTGCAGGTGCCAATAAGCAACCTCAAGGAAATATTCAAGAATCCTTGGTGTGTTTAGAGTTTTATTGCCGGAAAACAGTATGATGTAAGTTCCTTTCATTTCACTCTCTTTCAGCTATGGTGCCTTTAGTGGGTCTGCGTATACTTAAAAAACACACATGCCTCTTTCTCCTCTTTCCTCAGCCTTTCTGAAATACTTAAGCAGAGTTTCAAAAAAGGTTGTATACTACTACACATGCACAGAAATCATTAAAAAAACTTTATGAAAGTTGCAAAGTCAAAAACTCTACGTTGCCTTAATGGAACCTGATTTTTATAGGAATTATGATACTGCCTTTAGTTATAAAATCGCATACTGTTTGGTTTTCCACCAGGCAACTCTAATTCCTTATTCCAGAACACTTATTTTACTAGTTTCATAATCTGTTAACACAGATTTTTTTTCATTTTTATAGAGAATTAAAGAAGCAAACAAAACTCCAGGATCTCCTTGTGTGGCACCATACAGATTGCAGTATTATATTTCATTAGTAGGGTTAAAATTTTTAGTTACAGAAAGGAGTATTTTACCTTTTCAGTTAGTGAGTAACAGTATTAGTAAGCTATCACCTCCATATGGTCCACCAACAGAGAGGAAAGAGGAAGAGGGCATTGTTTCAGGGTTGGTGTAAGTGGAGGTAGGATCAGACTAAATGAAGATTTGGGAGTGAAGGTATTCCCTGCATTCCCATCTGTCTCTGCCACATCTTCCACCATTTAAATTTTTGTTGGCATGAGTAATCATGTAGCAACACAGTAAATCAGACCAGCTTACTGAACGCTGTCTCTGCAGAACAGTATCTACTGTCTGATCAGATCTGTGAGCTGCTTCAGCTCTTACTGTAGGTCCATACTCCTTGATGTTGAAGCAAGAAAAGGGCAGCCAGAGGCAGGAGAGAATGTATGTTCATCTTTTTCAGTGGCAGTGTGGTCTTAGATCCATTGAAGACCACATACTGAGATACCCAAAGGTTAGTGAGTTTCACAAGTACTTTCTGACAGAAGAATGTTATCAGTCAAGGAACTTGGGTTCAGGTCTAACTGCTGCCAGGGTGTGCTCTAGTAGGCAGAGGATTTTCTTCTGTTCACCACAGCTGGATATTTACTGTCCCCATCCACTCAAATCTGTCTTTGAAGATCCTCTTTTTTTTATAATCTTAGTGTAATTTCTTTGCCATTGTCTTCTCGCCAAACTAACACATGTCCTCAGTTTCAGGATTCTCCTTACAGCTCCAGCCTCCCTCTCCCATTCTAAGTTTCTGGCTGTGGCTCACAACCAGTTTCCTGCTCAGGTCAGTGTGCTTAGCCATTCCCAGGCTGCCCCTGCTCCCTGTTCTGTTTAATTCTCTTCAAACACACATAATCACAGACTTTTCTCCCACTCCCACTATCAATTTCCATGAGCTTTTTGTTCGCTTCATTGTCCTTGCCAGTTCCCACCTCCCAGTCTTTTTCATTCCTCCAGCCCAGAATTCTTACTTCAGTTTCTTCATTTAATTAGACTCAGGATCCTCTCCAACTTCCCATTCTGTTTCAGCCTTTCCATTCCCTAGTTATCTTAGTCCCAAATCTCTCTTTCCTGAAGCTGATTTCCTCTTCTCAATTTACCGATAACGACAACCAGTTTCCTGGTCCCCAAAGTCCACCCAAACTCCCCCAGTCCAAGCTTTTGTGATGTTTTGGCATTCCAGACAGATTGCATCTCCTTTCTTCCTGTGTTTCATTCAAGTTCTTTCTCCAGTACTGACTTGGCAGCATAAGAACACCAAGACCACAGAGAAGAGTCTTCCTGTTTTCATCGCCAATGCTGCTCCTTCAGTGCTCTACAGCAACCTGGAGCGGCAGGGATTGTCCAGCTCAGCACCTCAGTGAGGAAAGACTCTTAAGGGACTGTAGCTGTCAAATTGTGGCTGGGCACTGCTGAGCATGTGCAAAGACAGGTTCTCATAAAAGGCTTATCATTGTGGCAGTTCATCAGGGAGATTACAAAAGGCTCATCACTGACACAGAAGCTATTTTGCTGCCAAATTTCAAGTCCCTCACCAGCATTAGAAATACATATGAGCATCTCAATGAAATAATTGTAGTATTTTAAGCAGGATCATAACAATTTAAAATAACTGCATTGAAAAGAAGGCATCACTTAGCAACTGGCAATCTATTTATTAGGTCCCTCAGAGCAGAGTTAAGAAAAGAATGCGTAGTGTATTTTTCCAGGGAGGTTTAGAAAAAAGCTGCCTTGTAGTCATCTGACATTTGTCACTATAATGGTGAAAGGGAGACATTCCATTAGTCACTAATAAATAGTTGTTTTACTTTGGAAATATTGTATAACTGTTTGTCACAAACAGTTTTATTTCTATTTTAAGAGAGTTACATGCTAACTTATTTTATTTACATTTGCATAGCTGAGAATACACAGACCATCAGTTACTGCATTTTATGTAAGAGATGGTTTCTTGAGAAGCACCCCAGCTTCTTAAGATCTTGTTGACTTGAGTCTTGTTACCTGACCACATTCTAAGTGTTTGTATAATACGGGAGAAAATTGCCCTTTATATGAATTATATCATTTGTATAGCTATGTATTATAAGGCACACACTTATAAGGAAATTCCTCATTTTGGAAAGGAAAGAGTGCTTATATTTTGTAGCCTGATGAATTATAACTTATATGATATATTTTAGTAGAGTCTCTCTAACGACCTATAAAGCTGTCAAATAATTTCAAACAAATTCAACAGAAGGACAGAGATCTCAGAGTTCCCTAAATTGTAGTGGAAAATCAGCAGCAAGGTGGCTAATCCTATCATGGTGACACTGATGGAGAGGCATGTTACTATGGTGCGGATGCTTAGGGATAAAGAACTGAAACCAACAGAAAAGCAGGCTTCCTTAGTACTCCCCTTGTTCATTAAAGAATTACTTCTACATAGCTTAACACTCATCTCAAACTACACAAACTGAATTTTAAAAAGTCATTTTTGTATCTCAGGTAGCCTCAGTAGTTGCTTGACATGTTCCATTGTAAGTTTGTTTCCACTTGCCCATTATTTTCACAGAATCACAGAACAGCCTGAGTTGGAAGGGTCATCTAGTCCAATCCCCCTGCTGTGGGCAGGGACATCCTCCCCTAGACCAGGTTGCTCAGGGCCCCATCCAACCTGACCTTGAATACTAAAAATTTTGAAGAACATATAAGAACTCAAATTAGGACTCACCCTTTTCCAGAAGGTCTGCTTCAGTTTGAGCTTCTGGGGGAAGTTTCTTCTGAAACAAAATATAAAACCTTTGTGGGTTTTTTCCTTTGTTAGAATAAAACTAACTAACTAGCTGTAACATTCCAGTTACTTGGGGAAAAGAATTAAATTTGGTGTGGTTATTACTCTCCCTTGGAAAATTCACTCAGCAATTATTAGGCCAAATGGCATTCTTTGGGAAAGCCTAGAGAGAGTTGCTAGCTAAATATGATAACACTCCTCTGTTTCACAGTTCCTCTGTGTGACTTCCCCTCCAAAGCATCTTGGCACATTCCTGCCCAAAGTTTTAGGAAAGTCTAAATACTAAATGAAACTACTTCTCCTTGTTGTGGTATGTATTATATATGTCTACATAGAAATACTCCCCCCTTTTCTGCCAGTGTTTCCCTAGCATTAATTTCAATCCTGTATTTTTTTTTGTCCCTCCAAATTTAAGGACTTGATTAATATTACTGATTTTCAGTGATTTTATGTATTGGTGCAGCTCACACTCAGGAATAACATAAAGAACTACTGTTTAGGCTAAACTTTAGCTAAGTTTTCTGGCAATCCATGTTCCTTCTTCTCAATAGAGTCTTGTTAATGAGGATGCACAACTGGGGCTTACATGTGGGATATCACATGGAAGCTTCCTGATAGATGGTGGATGGTTTGGGTTGGTAATGGAGGCCATCTGAGACATCAGAATTTGAATCAGACAGCTGAGTAAACTGACTGAGTAAACTTTTTGTACATGATAACTTTTCCATCTGAGCAACTCTTGGAAAGTTGGCCCAATGGAAGACAGGTGGCCCAATGAAAACTGGATGTCACAACATTAGTTTTACTTGAACATCTGCTGTAGTGCTGTTATTTACATGATGTCAGTCAGCTTTCATGCAGTTTAAAATATATACCAAATTTATTGCAATTTTTAAACAAAACTGTAGTAACTATGGAGCTGAGAAGTGAAGAAGAAACCTACAGCCATGCATCTAATTGAGCAAAGGTGAAATGTCTCACGGTTCAGAAGATGTATGTGCCAGCACAACATCATTTCAGAACATAAATTCAGGTTCTGCTGCTCAGATCTCCAATCATATTTCAGGCTCTGCTTGTTGCCAGAAACTTGAATTAGGGTAAAAAACCACAGATTCTTTTTTAACCTCAGACCATGTTGCTGGTCCTGGTTATAAAACAGCCTCACAGAGAGTCATATTAGCACAGCCAAACTGGACACTGAACTCCTATATAAAAGCAGGAATGAATGGCCCAGCATAGGGGAGGATACAAACACTTTATTCTGGTTTTCCACCATGAGAAAGGTTTGTGTACTAAAGCCTAAGAGGGACTACAAGAAAGATCACAGTAACTGGCAGACCATGAGGCAAACATCTCTTGATCATTGCAGTAAGATAACTCTATGGGGAGACCTAGGTTCTTTACCTGATTTTAAATGGATAGTATTTAAGAAAGAGTCCTTAGCCCCTTTGGAATAAATATGAAATACCTCATGCACACTGATAGGAGATGTGTTGAGAAGAATCAATATAAATGAGTAGAGATTTTCACGTTAGTTCTTGGGGGTTGAGACAACCTGTCCACCTTGGTGTGCATTCACCTCCCCTCCTTCAAAGTCTATCAGTTTTCCAAACAACTTCACTATCAACATGGAATTTAAAGCACTCTCAATAATAAAATCAGCTATTTCCTGAGCAGAGCTACATCTGAGGAATGCCTGGACTCAATGTCTCAAAATTTCCCCACAGAAGAAAATGATTCATTGTCTGGACACACCAGCATTCAGTTATGTACATTGATCTCAGAGCACATTTGAAGTTGAAAGGTGTTGTACTATGGGCACTGCGTGTTGGAAGAGCCTTAGTCAAATGATTATGAAAATAAATTCCTTTAAGCAGAAAGGCCACCGAAGCAAATTATTTTGAACTTGCACTTTTAATTCTTCCCTTCCCTAAGAACATCAGATTTCAGAATAACCTGGGTATGCACATTGATTATAAAGCATTTTGAAGTATTGGCTCTTTAAGCTGAGTCATTGTTTTCAGGGCAAATTTTCTTGGAGGAGCTCCTACAGAATGCGAACAACACATACAAAAATTCTTAAAAATGGCAAGACTCAAATTCACACTATCCAAGCACTGTGTGGGTTTGGTGGCTTTAGAATGCTACCATAAGCCCCCCATTTATTCTGGTACTAGCCTGTCTGCAAACACTTCAGCTTGGAACTGGACTCCACTTCTGTTGTACAAATTATTTTATTTGGGTCATTACCTGGACTTGATTCCCCTTTTATCTCTTCTCAGGTTCTTTTAACATACTGCTTTCCCTATGGAATTTGGAGTGCTGTGGCCAGATTTGAAACATACAATTATTCTAAGAAGGATCAGCATTAAAATTTGTGTCAAAATGTACAATAAAAATAACTATGGCAGTTTGACGTCACCTGAGATTTTTAGAGGAACAGTGTTTTTAGAGTGTCCTGTTCAAACAATCCCTGTTTTTTTCTATAAACTTTAGCTGGATCCTTGGTAGGATCTGCAGAACTGTAGTACTGCAACACAGAATGCAATAGATAGATAATCACCACAATCTGCTTTTGTTACACATGCTCGTTGGAGACAATGACAGTGGTATTGTGCCATTTGTATACTTACACATTACACATATAACTTCTATAACATGATGTGACACGAGAATAGGGGTAGGGAGAAACTTATTAAATGATGTCTGACAGGATGGTCCCCATGACATGCTCCCTCACACACTTCCTTTCCCTGGAGAATAAGGTAACAGTCTACACTGTTTGTGATATGACAATGAGATGCAAGCTCAGGTCTGTAAGTGCAGCATCATTTCATTCCACCATTCTTCTAATACTAAGTATAATTCAGTTATGACAAGAATTATCTATCTACAGATGGATGCTTGGTCATAGCAGGCTTTAGCAGCCATTTGACTGACCTTCCTTTGGTTTCTCAGCCTATTCCCATGATGCTGTCTCATGTCTAGAGAATATCCCTGAATATCAGCAGTGCCTTTGCAGTGTATCACACCTCCCCACAACGGACTTCCTTCACAGAAGTAGTGAGATGTCTCTATCTCTAAATATAGAGGGAAGAGACTCCGCGAACTTTTGTCCCTTGGACCCAGAACAGTTGTGGATAAAATGGATCAAGAACCAATGAGGGGAAAAGATTCTTCAGAGATCTGGGTTGCCCAGTAGAACTTGCTTTGAAAAGAGAATATGCATAAGAGTGCACAAACTGGCTAGAGCATGCAGGTGGGTCTTCAAGTGTGAGTTATATCAAACCGAGTGCGATGAATGGATGTTTTTGCCTGTTTATGTCTCTCATCAGATGAGCACAAACACTAGTGCTTATGATTAGCCTTTTGCCCTTGCCTAGCAATTTTCCCAGAGTAGCATCATAACACATGCAATCTCCAGACCAGCCACATGATTTATTTGGGACAATTACATTTACATTCTCTCCTGGATAATAGGTGACTATAGCCAAGCACAGAGGTAGCTACATTCTCTGTACCACCCGCAGTTTTGACAAAGTGGTTATCTGTTCCTGAACCATATAATGCTTCTTTCCAGGTGCCACAACTTCTAACCCATGTTTACTTCTCCATCTCCATCACTCAAAACTTACAGGTACTTAAAAAAAAGCCTGACATGGAATGATCTGTGTTCAGTGTAGGATGGGATTATTTTGAAATAATAGACAATCCATTTTAGTAAATAGCCCTCTTCAAATTTTCCAATGATGACACATTTGGGAGGACAAAGCAGAAGTTAAAGCATAAGCCTGGGATAGTCGCCAACATACACACGAGTATCAGGTATGTATCATAGTTGCCATATTCACTAAGTCAGCTTTTACGACCTTTGATATAGGTGCCTATGCCTCTTAGGTTGTTAGCATAAATCATCCACGGATTCCAGGACTACAGGCAGCATGCAATTTAGTGGAAAACTTCCTTCTTCTTAATGCTAAAAAATATTTACCATTAGAATGTTGCTATTAGAATGTTGCAATCATTCATTACCTATCAGAGGGACACCTTCAGAAACAAATAGACAATGTAAGAAGTTGGAGTATTGATTGACCTCTGTAGCCTATTTATAGTACTTTGGCAATCGAGAGGCCATGTTTCTGAGTGCAGTCATAACCCTAGAAGCACTGAAGAAACCTTTCTGTCATGGGCACGATGTCACCATGCAAAACAACAAAACAAGCAAAGAATCAAAAACAAAACCCAACCAAACAACAACAACAAAACAAAAAAATAACACAAAAAACCCCAAAAAGACAAGAAGAAGTAGAAAGGTTTGAAGTCAAGCCAGGACTGGTGAGCTTGTGTCTGTGTTCAAATTTGCTCTGACATGCTGAAGAATCTACTACAGAACTACAGGTGTAACCTTTGGGATATATTCTCCAACTTCCTTTTCTTCCTGTCTCCTCCTATATTCTAGTCATCTCTATCGTTCTCATCTTCTGAATCACAAACAGAATCCGCCTGTCTTCTTCCTCCACAGTCTCTTCACTCCCTTTGCTACCAATAAATACCTTCCCCCCCAAGCTATCCTAACTACTTTACTTCCTTTGCCCCGGTAATTTGCTATTCACACTTTTATAATAGTCTAGTCTTAAAAGAATAACTGCTTCATTAGCAGTCACTTTTCCTTGGCAAGTTAACCAAATGACTCATTTGGATATCTATGTGTTTGTTCCTAACTGTGAGTTACTTTAAATGTTTGGTGGCGTTTCTGGTCAAATAAAGTACTTCTTCTGTAAGTGAATGAGGAAATTACAGTAATCTTCATTTGACTGCAATGACAAATTCCTGATTTCATTTAACACTGACATATGAAATTTAAAAAGGGTGCAGAAGTCTTCTGACTTGTCAGTGTAAGTGACCCAATTATGTAGCTTGTTTAGTACCCGTTCAGCTAAGCAAAAAAATATAATTTATTTATCCTTTTTCCTCTTCTTCTGAGAAAAAATCAGATGTGGGAAGGGAGGGTAAAGAACCATGTAAAACCAAAGTGCTAACTCTGAGGGAGATCCTACCCACTTCATTAACCCACATAGGTCTTGTATCCCTACCAGTTTAGGTGGTTCAAAACCTGTCTGGAAGGGACTGACTCTAGAAATTAATTAGAAGGACATTCTTGGTAGTGATCAGTATTCTATCCACTGCAGGGGAAAAAGGAGAGAAGCACGGTGAGAACTTGGTGGTAAGTAGACTTCATTGATCAAACAGAGCTTGTTTCTTGTGATCTACTTGTTTGGCAGCCTGATCAAGGTCACAGAACTTTAAAAATTACTTTAAAGCTCTAATTTTGCAAGCTCATCTGGTGAGCTGATTCTTGATAACATATGAAGCCCCATCAACATCAATGGAGTTTTGTGCAGGTGTAAGAAACCTCCCTAGAGAATCAGCCCTGTAGTAAGCAGTAAAGTGAATTGTTTAAACAAATAATTTTTCAGTAACTGAGTATGAAATTATCCTACACATAATAAAACTTTCTGTACATCCTTTGGAGAATTCTGAGCCATCCACTGGAACATGTTGATTCCTAATGCCAGTTATAAAAGCTAAGACACTGACATCACAAACAATTATAGAAGATGAACTGGAATACAGTTGTAAAACAAGCTAATGGGTCATGGGAGTACCATTTCAGTAGTGCTGGTAGATAAAATGTGTTTGTACTATTTCAATCTTTAATTAGGGGGAATACGATTTTCCTGAGAGCTAGACTCATTGTGGGGGTTGAATTCTACTCTCAGCCTTTTCACTTTCCAGAGGGAGTGGAGACTGTGCTTCTGAAAGTGAAGAGGAGTCTCGTCCCCTCCCCCTCAGCTTAGTCATTTTCTCTGACTTAGCAGAATTCTGACTTATGCAAAGTCACAGAGACCTAACGTCAGAGCTGCAAATAGTCCTTCCATCCCCTTGTTCCAACTATTAGATCACCATTCTGACAGCACGGTGGATCAAAGGTAGGTGTGTTTTGAGGAATCTTCCTTATCAGACATTTAATATCCTTTAATACCACGTTGCAACTCAGTTGGCACACTCATAGAGTAATACTCCTTTGGGAAAGCTCTAAGAAGTCAAGAAGAAGTTGCTTATTAAAAATGCACTAAATGGATCACAAGCATTTCTCTTTCATTCTCTAATGTTTCAGATAAAGGATCTCTAGCTAAAGATAGCAGGGAATGTTTAAAAATTTCCCAAAGTTTTTTTTCTTCTGAAAAGAAGATTTAAGATTCGTGCACAATAACTATACTCTCCATTTTCTGCCTCATACAAATGAACTGCTGATACTTTATAGGTTGCTCAGTCATTTTTTTTTCACATTTTCTACAATACGTTGACAATAGTTGAATTCATAGGTCTCAAAGATTTCCTACTACCAAAATGTTTTCATCATATTTAACCTTGGCCAAGGGCTGGTAGCCATTGCAACTAACAGTAACTACATGAGTAACATAAAATTTGGTCTGGCTTAATTTCTTCTCACTCTAGGCACCTAAAAATTATTTACTCTGAGCTAGTCATACAGATCTCCCTTACAATCAAGGCATAGAATTAAGAAATTCAGAAAGGAGTCAGCCGATGTCCTTCAGATGTTTATTTTACATTTCAATTAACTATGGTTGGGAAGTGCCAGTCTCTCTCTGCTGACTATAGAGGGAGCCTTGACAACTCACTTAGATAGGTGGAGTTTGGCTTTTATATGATTAATATTAGTGAGCTGAATCCCAACCTTATAGAGGTCAGAAAGACAGCAGTCTATTGCTTCTTAATGCTTTCTCTTCTAACACTTTTGTGGATGTCACATGAGCATATTATTTCAGCTGTGTTCATGTTTGTAACATTAAAAAATAAAAATAGCATAGAAGTATCCATAACCAGAAACCCTGCTGTTTTCACAGATAAGTTTTGTAAAACAAATAACCCAAACCCTTATCCTGTTTGTTTTAGTCCTCAATATTCTTAATGGTCCCCAGTTAATTTTGAATGCTTTAAAAAGAGCTTTTTGTAAAGATATCAAATGATGGACATGATTTCAGTTTTGCCTTCAAGAGCTATATTTGAAGAATATCAGCTGTGCATGTGCACAATATATAGAACAGACCATTTCAAATCTCTGTGAACATTAACAAAAGTATCTATTTTTCTTAACCATTCTGTACCTCTGAAAACTATCAAACACAGCTGATCCACTCATCTCAGAAGGTGGTGACATAGAGATGCCTAAACTTTGGCTTAGGCACCCTACCAAGGGGTGCATTGTTATTCTGTATATTTATACATATAAAACAGTGTTGAATAGGGATATATAAAGAGTCCACCGTGCCAATAAATTGTGCTTGGACCTAATACGTTAGAGTGAGCCATTTGAGTTTTATTACTCATGTCTCTGTGAAAGTACAAATGGAACCAGAGGTAGGATTTGTCTGACCAGAAGTAGATGTCAAGTGTCTATCTTTGAGCTTTTTGTCTAGACTTCTTTTATAATCAATGAGAAAGAAAATGACACTCATAGACATGATTTACTAAAGCACGAGGTAGATATATAAAATAGGTCAGGTGAATTATTCCTTACAAATTCTCTTTCTTTGTGACTAGAGCGAGCCCAGATATGAAAGCTTATATTGTAGAATTAGGTGAGATTGATCATAAGCCTTGCTAAAGCATTAGGGTTTCATTACTAAAGGTGAGATTTTGAGAGAAGCTGATCCGTGTTAAGGCAATGGGAGAAACATTAAGTCTTGTTAGCCCCTGACAAGCTAAATCAATCACTCAACACTGAAGGCAGGGCACTTTCTGGAGCACAGCGTAAGAAGATTTTGATGAGATGCTGAGATGTAGAAAGGCACAATTTCTGAATGGGAGAACATCTACTAAATTGTTTGCTCTATTCAGCTTCTGAGTAGAAGTTTTTATTTTATGTCTTTCATACTCTCTACGTACCTCTCCATACACCCAAAAAAGGTTTGTCAGTTACTCGCAAAGAAGGAGCCTACCAAAGACTGGGTGATAATAGTGAGTCATGAAACAGAACGGTATGTGAATGAACAGATTTTGTTGTGTTTACAGAGACAGACATGGAAGCATTGGTCAATAAAGACAGACTTAATATTATTTCACACCGCATCATTTATCTTAGACTTAACAAGCCAAAGATGTTGCAAAGAGGATGAGTTTGGTCCATGTTGGTGACTCTGAGCTATTTGTGAAGTGCGTGTATGAGACTGCATATCAAGAAAGAAAGGCAATAAGGAAATGGGCCATAATTTTTTAAAAATATAATCAAAACTATTCCACATTAAAAGCAAATCCATTAAGAGAACTCCTTGAAGTATTAGTAAAATTAAAAGTACTTAATAATACCAAAGGAGTAATTTGAAGTATATCTAGTCCACCTTTAACCAGCAACTGGAATTTTTCCTACATTATGCTAAAATCTGGACAGTATGTATGAAAACATCAGGACCAATTCCTGTGTTATTAATATTACTTTGATATAAACAACATTGACCAGAATAGAAGTGTATTGGGTTTGTATGGCAAGGGTTTAGTAGCAGGGGGGCTGCAAAAGTGATTCTGTGAGAAGGGGTCAGAAGCTTCCCCCACGTCCAATACAGCCAATGCCAGCTGGCTTGAAGATGGACCTGCTGGTTTGTGAGCCTGTGGAGGACCCACGCTGGAGCAGTCTATTCCTGAAGGACCAAAGCCCGTGGGAAGGTCCCATGTCGGAGAAGTTCATGGAGGACTGTCTCCCATGGGTGGGACCCCACACTGGAGCAGGGGAAGTGTGTGGGGAGTCCTCCCCTGAGGAGGAAGGAGCGGCAGAAATAAGGTGTGATGATCTGACCACAACCTCCATTTCCCATGCCCCTGCATCACTTGGAGAGAGGAGGTAGAGAATTCAGGAATGATGTTGAGCATAGGAAGAGGGAGGCATGGGGGGAAGTCATTTTTTAACTTGTTTTTATTTCTTATTACCCTACTCTAACTTTTGATTGGCAATAAATTAAATTAATTTCCCTTAGCTGAGTCTGTTTTGCCCATGGTGGAAATTGCTGAGTGATCTCCTTATAACTAGTGCAGCCACCAGGGTAGGTGTGGTGGTCATTTGCAGGGATATCCTTTCAAACCTATGAAACAGTAAAAGAAAACTCAAGAAAACTCATGTAGGTAATTTTATTTAGCAGATATGGAAGAGAAGGTTGGAATAATTGGTTGGTTGCAGACAGGAACTGACATACTGAGAATGAATGAAATGGCTTGAAAAGTGGGAATATGCCTGCAAGGCATCCTTAAAAAAAAAAAGAATTTATTTTTTATGTGATAGCAAAGAAGGAGCCAGTGGAGAGAGTCAAAAAGAAAGGAAGCCTAGAATAATGGTCTTTACTGCAGTAGTATGAATATTTTTTTTGTTAAGAGCAGCAGAAAAAGGTTGTAGTGTTTGAAGGTAAAGATTATGAGAATTTGGAAGAGAGTTATAACCTTGTAGCTATCTACAGGCTCCAGAAATATTATGCAAGATGGAAACTTAATCTGATTTTTGAACCTGAAAAACTGTCTGCATCACCTGCCTGTCTGACAAGCCTGGTGATCACATTATTCACAGTAGTTCTAAATGATGGAAGTTGTAAGGACTGACTTGGGAAGAGAGAAGTGTGTGACATGCTTTAGTCATACTACATTTGAGCTGATAGCTATCAGAAGATGCTGGAGTTGAGAGACAAGCCAAGGTGTTACGGATGAAGTAGAGGTATTAATTGGTATCTTTGCTTGGGGATGGTAGTTAAACTTGTGCTTGGGGATGACACTACTGAGACACAGGCAGACAAAAAGAAGAGAAAGGAGCCAAAGTCAGAACTCCATGCAATCATCTATGAAGGCAGAAGAGCCTTGAAAGTACAGACTAACAGTGATTGGTAAGAGAATCCAGAAAGGACAAAATTGCTGAAGTCACTGAAGCTAAGGAAGAAAAAGAATTCAAAAAAAGAGTACTGCTGTTGTGTTAAATGCAAGAGAGAAGTGAAGATGGTGAGGAGAGGGTATTGATTTTGAGCTTTAAGCAGATGAAGGTCAATATAGTAACGCTGGCTGTAGCTTCTATTGAATGAAAAGGTGAACAGAAAGGTTCTGAAAGCTCAGCTGAACTGAGAGGAGGATGGAATTGGGGCATGAGACTACTGACAGCAATTGTGGTATGAACTTAGAGAGTGGGAAGAGGGAGGAAAGACTTGGGATTTTTTAAATGGGAGAAAAATAACACATAATCTTCATTGTGAATGGAAAGATCAAGAAGATGGAAAAGTGATGAGAAAAGTGGCGGGGTAATATAAATGGATAAGAATGCATCCTGAGCTGCAAGGTGTCACTAACAGGGTCAGAGAAGGTCAGCAGATTAGAAATCTTAGTATGAAGAAGATGTAGCTGAAGTAGAGGAAGAACACACCAGCCAAAATAAGGGAAAGAGTGCTGCATAGTTTGTTAATTTTCTTTTGGATTAAACCAGTGCCTTCCATCATAGAGCAAAAACTAAAAACAGAACTGAAGAAAGCCTTAAGAAACAAGCTACAGATAGAAAGATGACATCTAGAATATGGGAGTGGAAGTCTGCTGAACTGAAGAAGTAGCAATGTTACATTTGAACACAACAGAATTGAAAGGGAGAAAATACATTTGTAGTACAGGGGGTCAGGCTGTTCACAGAACTCTCCGCTGAATTTAGCATACACCACAAACAGAGGAAGCAGATAATGAGTCTGGCCAAGGAGTTGGCATGCTGCAGCAGCTCAAGTCTTCTGCTGCACTTATGAGAAAGATTTCATATTTTCATATTTTCTTCAGATCTTTGTCAAAAGTATTGACCATCATGAGGCTCAGTGTAGCTCCTTGATGGATACAAGTGACGTCCACACTAGGGTGACAGCTCACCATTTATGCCTACTTACTCTTATAATGTTTTTAACCTACTTAATTTAAACTTCTTTGGTTTTTGGGGGGTTTTTTTGCTTTGTTTTGAGCACAAATTTCTGCAATGACTGTGCTATGCAAGACTAAGTCAAGTTCCCCACGGAAATCTCAATATATGCCATCACATGATCATTGTCAACAAGGTTTGTATTCCCTAAAAATATTACTTTTTAAAAAAACCAAGATCCATGTTCCACAAGCCATGTTCATTTTGGATTAAAAAATGTAGTGACTTGTAAAACTCGTTAGAACAGACTCTTCTGACAGTCTTGTTCCCACCAACTTGCCGTTGGAGCACAGGATTTCAAAGTACCCTCTTGAAGACTGATAGGTCAAACACTTGATCTCCTTTGGAGTGTGGGTGTGAAACTGCAGATACCTGTATGTGATACTCACTCTGGCTTTACTGGAATGTGAAGAGGTTGGTTTTCTAATATGGAGGCTTTTTTCTATCTTTTTGCTAATTCTACTGTTACCTCCTACTAAAGGACCAGAATAGCACAGCACAAGGGAACATTATGTGGAATGTGCCTGCCATCCTGCTGGGAAACTGGGCACTGCCTAGCTACTATGAAGGCAAAACCAATGCAAAGAGTTTGTATTTATATTAAAATAAGTAATCATATAAAAGTTTTTTGGAGGACAGCGGGTAGCCTGTGTCTTGATTGAGAATGCAGTTATGAAGGAGGCAGATAACATTTTTTTCCTGTTAGCTCTCTTGTTCACTTTTATATAAATAAGCAGCCAATCATGTTTACAACACTTTTTCAACTCTAAGTGCTGATTGTTAGCCAACAGCAAATCAAGGAAGGACATCTAATGCATTAATTGACAGCCATGAACAATTTGTTATAGCTGAAGAAACCACAGTGGCTGATTCTGCTCATTCAAATCCCTCTTTTAAGATTTGTCTCTTCCATGAAAGCCACAGAAATTGAGTCAATATTGAAAAAACCCAAACAACACAGCTGTTAATTGAGTTATCAAGTTCTCTACATGCTTGAGAAGGTAGGAAATTATTAGTTATTCACTGCCTCTTCTGATACAAGAATTAGAAGGCAACAAAAGAAGGTGGCAGACTCAAACCGAGGAAGAAGTGATTCTTCACAATGCATGTAGTGAAGTTGCAGAGCTGTGAGACAGTGAGAATTACTGTTTACATTAAAACTAACTCAGGCTCAGGGTGTCCCTAAGCTGCAATTTAGAAATATGGAATCACATAGGTTGGAAGGGCTGGACTACCTTCTAGTACAACCCCCTCCACAGAGCAGGCCCAGGTAAAGAAGATTGTCCAGGACTGTGTCCAGATGGGTCTCACATGACTCCAATGTGGAGATCCTACAATTGCTCTGGACACTTGATCCGGTGTTTGACCTCCTTCATAGCAAAAATTCTTTCTCTGTATTGAGTGAGAATTTCTCAGATGTCATGCTGTGTCTATTGCTTCTTGTCTTTCCACTGTGCACCTCCAAGAAGAGAGTTCCTGCCTGAGCTACCTTGTAGGCAAGCTAGTCTTCAGCACTTAACAAGTTGACCCCAGTCTGTACTGCTGTGTGGGGTTATTCCACTCTTGGTGCAGGACTTTGCCTTTATTGAACTTCATGAAGTTCTTCTCAGCCCACTTTTCTAGCTTATCTAGCTATAAAAATATACATGAGGCAGGCATCTTATTCACTATCCCTAGTTTGCTACCATCTGCAAACTTGCTGATAGTGCATTCTAGCCCATCATCCTGCTTGTTAACAAAGATGTTGAATGGTCTTGATGCCAGTATTGACCCCTGAGGGATAAACAGTAGTAACTGGCTGTCTGTTGAGGCTTCTTACTGCTAATCACTGAGCTTCAAGACCCATGGTCCAGTCAAATTTTTACCCACTTTATCATGCACTGATCCAGTCCATATCTTATTCATTTGCCTATAAGGATACTACAGGAGACCATGTCAAAGACTTGCTGAAGTCAAGGTGTTCAACATTTACTGCTGTCCCCTTATCCACAAAGCTATCTCATCATAGAAAATCAGTTGGTTAGACATGATTTGCCCTGGTAAATACTTTCTGGCTATTCCAGTCACCACCTTCTCCCTGTGGCTGGAAATATCTCTCAAGAGGATTTGTTTCTTGACCTTCCCAGGGACTGGGGTAAGGTTGGCCAATCTGTACTTCCCCATAATTTTTTCCCTTCTTAAAAATGAGTATGATGTTTGCCTTCTCTCAGTATCCTTAAATGCACCTGACCTGGTGCATCTAAGTCCATTCCATGAACTTGCATGTGCTCTACTGGCTTAAGAGCTCCCTAATTGTACCTCCCTCCACATTCCCACTGACTCAGTTAGGCAGAGGGAACTGGGCAGTCAGAGGACAGATCTAGCCAGTGAAAACAAAAGCAAGAAAACTTTCAATATATCAGCCTTTTCCATATCCTTCATAACTAGGTCTCCACCTTCATTAAGCACCAGGCCTCCATTTTCTTCAGCTTTGCTTTCGCTGCCAGTGCAGTTGTGGAAGTCCTTCCTCTTGCCCTTCACATCCCTTGATAGTTTCAACTCCAGCTGAGCTTTCATTTTCCTAATTCCTTCCTCTGTACTCCAGAAATGTCTCTGTAATGTTCCTTCTTTGTGTTTTCTTTTTCCATCTGAGCTCAGTTAGGATTTCACCAATCACCCAAGCTACTTTCTGCTGTACTTGGACAAATTTCTGCTCATTGGAAGGGATCTTTCTTGCACTTTGAGAAAGTTCTACTAAAAGATCAATGAGTTGTCTTGGGCCCTCTTTCCCTCTGGGGTAGTCTCCTATGGGATTCTACTGAGCAAATCACTCAATAACCCAAAACTTGCTCTTCTGAAGTCCAGAGCTGTGATCTTAATATGTGTCTATCTCCTCTCAGCATTTTTAACTCTATAATTTAATGATCACAGCAGCTAAGACAGCTCATATTTACATCAATGACTTGCTAGTGAGTATGAGGTCCAGGAGACCACCTTCTCTGAGCTCCATTATAACCTGTGTCAAGAAATTGCCATTGATGTGTAGCAGAAAACTCTTGGGTTGCCTGCCACAGCTCAATTGTCCTTCTAGCAGATATTAGGGTGGCTGAGTACCTAGGTGTGCAATCACAAGGCTCCTAGATATCTAAGGAAAGCTTCATCTATTTCCTCTTCTCAATCAGTCTGCAGCACATTTACCACAATATCATCCCTGTTGGTCTGTCCTCTGGTTCTCAGCCATAAGGTCTCAGATGGCTCTTCACCTATTCCAAGGCAAACCTCCATGCACTCTAGCCACTCCTTTGCATAGAGTGCAACCCCTCCTCCTTGCCTTCTCATCCTGTCTTTCCTGAAAATCCTGTATCCATTTACTGCAGCACTCCCATCCTGTGAGCTATCCCACCACATCTCTGTAACCCCAATGAGGTCACAGGTCTACAACTGCATGGACTGCTAACTCTTCTTCCTTTGCTCCCAGGCTGTGTGCATTTGTGTACAGGCACTTGAGATTGGCCCCGAGCCATGCTGCTTTCACAGGAAGAGTGTGATAGCCTCCCCACTCGTGTTGTCTCCCAGACACTTCCTCAAATCGCTGGCTGCTGGGAGAGTATTTGGAAAAGTATCATCATATGTTCGTTGCATTTTTGTACTCTTCCCCAGACACCTGCTTTTGATCATTTCCCTTGGTGTGTACCTGAAGAACTGCCACCAGTAGGAGGGATTATGTCTGTCAAATTCTAATCTAGGACATGAACCCAAGTCTCCATGAGAAAGTCAGAAAATACGCTGCAGAAAAATATATAGCTAAACATATAGCTTGGAGCCCAGTACCTCCACCTTCACTTGGCAACCATTTGAAACATGCTACTGGGCTACACAGACCCCATACCACCATGCTCATATTCTTGGGTTGCAGCCCAGAGCAGATATGCAAACTGAATCACTTCTTTTGTTCCTTTGCCTTTGAAGACAATACATGACTTGGAACTACTGAAATTCTTCCTAGGTATTTTCATAATTGTTTTTAAACTTTTATTTTGATGCTGAATAGTCCTTCAATCCTTGCTTGCATGTTATCTGAGCTATCCCCTAGAAAAAACTATGTTGTCAGCAAAATCCAAGTCTCCTCCTGTACTATTGTTGAACTAGGCAATGTATGTATTATAGCAAACCACATCTTTTTTTTCATAATGAATGAATGAATGAATGACAACACCAACAGAAAATGTGGAAGAACACTTTTCTATTTGACAGAGTCTATGTTAAATCCCTTAACATGTGCTCACCTTGATTCTCCATTAGGCTGAAGCTTATATGAAGACTCATTGATATTATTTTTTTTGGCATACACAAGATTTAAATATGTTCCTGAATGATTCACAGTGCTTCTGTCAAATAGTTTCTGGAAATATATGATGTTTATAACAACTTTCTATTTTTTTTTGTGGCTCCATGTTCAATTTCTTGACTGCTTTTAGGCTGAAAAAATCTGGTTGACACATGACTTTCTGAATCAAGCCTTGATTAATCATCCTTTTGCTTCCTTTCTTCTATTCAAGATGATACTTGGTGTTGCTTACAAAAGCATAATACACATCAGATGCTGCAAAGGCATAGGTTACTTTTTGTATTATTTTGATTATGATTCTATGTGCTTATTGTTCTGCAAACCAGTAAGGTTGCTGAGGCAAACCAAAAGCAAGTGTCAGAACCTCTCCAAACAGGTGGAGACTAAGAAATTATGTGATGACGGTCCTAATAATACGTTATAAAGCATAGACTTGTAAATGCTTACCAGGGCTAGAAAAAATAACAGATAATAGGAAAAAATGATGTATTTTAAAATTTCTTTGCAGTTCAAAATATATGGACTCTGCTTGTCAAAGTGATGTTTTTTGGAGACAATCCAAATGTCTGCATTATTAACAGAAAATGTCCTGAGGTCTGTTTCATTAGGTCTTACCCTTTCTTGTGCTATTTTGGGCATAGAAACTGGACTGCAAACCCACCCAGCTCATCTGGTTTTAGTCTTCCCAAAACTTTCACTCAGAGCAAAGCAGAGGGTCTTTTTATTCCTAAATTTCACACCGATGAACTTATTTGAAGCATGAGACTCTGCAGAGGGTATGGTGGAAACACCCCATCTGATAACGAAGAAGCTGCCCTCAGCACCTTGTGCACAGCGTGCCAAGACAGGCCCTTCTAGCAGCTGTACCTCCTGAACAATGAGTCCAATGAAGGAGACTGCAGAAAAGGGTACAGAAACATCAGAGCTATGTTGCCCTGTTTACATCATGAGCTATAAAGCCTGAAATGTGTACAATGCAGACACTGGGTTCTCAGCTCTAACACTTCCACTCTACATGTCCACACTACTTGCTAATGTAGATGTCATGTCAAAAGTCCCTCTTTTACACGTGCCTCCTCATCTCCCAACTCTCTACATTGGAAGCTCCATGTACTCTATTTCTTCATCTATAGGGCTGAGACAGACAAAACATCTACTGTATGTGAAAAGATGTTCTCTCATCTCCACTTGGTAGTGAGTTTGGCAGTACCTCAGGTACATTTAAACCAACCAGTCATCCCTATCTTTAAAAGCTGAATTTAATACTGCAGATTTTACCTTGGTAGCATTAAACTACAAATAGTTTTCAAATGATAACACATTATGAAGCAGTTAGTTTATCTGTTTTTAGATGTAGGAAGGACAGAAGAGACAATAAATAAATAATTTTGTGGAACTTGACCTACTTATTATATCTTTCTATATAAGCATTATGAATGTTTGTTCTATGAGATTCTAGCTGTCTCTACCAACTGAAAGTTAATTTATTTCCTCTGAACTATGTGTCACATCCTGCATTCAAAATACCTTATAGAAAACCCACTTTCACCCAACTATGATAACATATCTGTTGCCTGTACTCTTGTAAGAGAAAACAGTTGGGGGCAGATCACTGTGGGTCTGGATTTTTTGGCTTGTAATTTAGTGCATGTTGCCCACTTTGATTTGAAGTGTCCTTTGTGGCTAACAGTGCTACAATGAGCACAGGTGGCATTTAGGGCTTAGTCCTGTTCAGATTAAATCAGTGTTAAAACTCATTAAATTTTCTAAGCAAAGGATAAAGTATTTAGACAGGCATGGTTTAAATTTGAGACTTATCTAAATGAGAACAGTATAGAATAACATGTGTGGGTTTAAGTAACCTGAGGGTTTAAAAAGATATTGAAAATTGTCTGTGGACATGATTTTAAAGGACAATGTATTGTTGACTAGAACACGTACACAGACACATCCATATCTTTCAATTTACTGAAGGAACTCAGGCACAGTCCTAGTATCTAATGGCTGTGCAATGAAAAAGTGTGTTCAGTGCTGACAACAAAAGAGGGACGCCAGGTATGACTGGCTATTGTGCTGCTTAATTTCTGTCTGAAACATTTATCCACTTGGGTTTTTAGCCTTCATTCAGGGGTCTATCTCTTGAGGCCCTTGTTTAGTTTTTATCCTATAGCCCTGAATGCAGAAATGTGCACCTTCTCTTGCAGGGCTGCATCTCCTGCTCTGTGCCCCCTGGGGGGTACAAGGTCATAATCTCCTCCTTTCTATGAACTGTATTAGCAGAGGCTCATCTACTTATCAAATGCCAATGTCTGCCATGAAAAAGCAGTCTTGGCATTAATAAAAACAACAACAATAATAATGGTGATGATGAATTCTTTCTTACTGGGCATCACCTGCAGCTCAGTGCCGTTGCTATCACAGTAATCTCTAGGGTCAGTGCTGCCTTAAGAGAAAAGATGCCACTGAAGAAAAGCAGAAGCATCGTTCCTTGTTACTCTTAGTGTTGTCCTAGCTGGATTCTGCTTACTTTGTAAGAGATGATGAGATCTCAGACCTAAGTGGTGTGGCCACAAGCAAATAAAAGAAAACGCAAATATAAACCTGGGATATTTCTGTTTGCAATGGTAATGCTTTAAGCAGAAGCTCTAAGCTGCACTTATCCCATTTGGATTCTGCTTTCCAGTCTCTCCTAATAAGAATCACTCATATGAGCTAAGTATTTCCCTCAGTAACCATCCTTGCATTATTAATAACTGACTCAATTTTGCCTGCTAGAATAAGAGCCCTCCTTTAATATGTAAGGTTAGGTTCAAGTATCAGCCTTTCATGAATGCATATATTATCAGTCTTTTTCACTAATTGGTCTCCAAGTATGTCGTCAATCTTATCACCAAATCCACATGGTTTGGAAGCAGTTCTCCTACCCAGATGGTAGACCTGGACAGACAAGCAGGAGGAAAAGCTGAGGCGGATGAATTGTGTGTTAGCCACGGTCCACAGCCAGAAGAGCAGGAATGAAGAGACATAAAGCTATCTAATGCTCTTAAAAGAACAAACACATTGCATGTAGAAGAACATCAGAAGCAGAAGTCAGTGACAGAGGCCCATGACTCTGGACTTAATCTTTCAGCTTTGAATCTGTTTTGATGCAAACAAGTCCATCACTGGAGCTAATCTCTGAATGACTTGTGTTTACCTTAAACAGTTCTGCTAATTGTTACATTATCCAAACATGGGGCACAGAATTAGGTATTTCTGATTACAAGAGGAACAATTTGGTAGTTGAGACTATAGTAAGTTTACTTTCTTGCATTTAATATACCTAGACAAACAGTCATTATCTTTAAAGAGAAACTGTATATAGTCACTGACAGAAAGAACAGGTTGCAGAAAGTCTCTGCTTACCTCAGACTGATTTATTTATGGTGGTTCTTAATTATTTTCAGCTTTGTTATCCATGTGGAAGATGTGACTCAAAATGAAAGTATTAGAAATGAGAGATTCTTTTTCTGCATCACAATTATTTTTTTCTGACATCAAAGTTGATCTCAATTCTGATGGACAGCATCATGGGAGCCATGAGGCTATCGAGCTATGGTTGCCCAGTTGTGTCAGAGAAATTTCCTTGTGAAATTCATTCCCCTCACTGCACAGTGCTGATGTCTTACGTGCCAGGGACAGATGATGTATTGGCACATCCTTGGGGGAGGGTTTTCTTTCAATAGCACAAATGTTCTGTTTGAGGCTCTAGCATATATTACCTGTGTGTATTTTCTATTTGTGACATGCTTATTGGTTACAAGTTCCACGCAAGAGAATGGTTGTCTAGGGTTTTAACACAAGTCTAAGCAATATATAACACCTACTTTGAGTACCACTCCCTGATCCATGAACACCATTTTCTCTCTGAGTGTCCTCTGGCTCTACCAAAGTCAGAGGCATCAGTTAGATCTCTCCCTGCTGAGATGAATCGAGTTATTGAGTTGTGGGCTTTTCACCCCCAGATCCTTCAGGAATCAGATCCTAACATGTTTGGCAGACAGGTGGACCCTATGGGACAGATCCAGGGACCCCATTCCTTAGGTATGTTGATCCTTTTGGGCAGCTGGACTTAACTCATCAGCCTCAAAGAGCTGCACTAGCAGCTGAAGTGTATGAGACTGAACCCCCTGGGCCAGACCGATGTCTTCCTCTCCCAGCCATGAGGAGGAATAGCTGTCTGCAGCCCAGCCTGCTGTGGTGGGGGAGGCAGAGAGGGTGCCTGCAGGGTGGGTGGGAGGTGGTCCATGGGGCGCAGCCCTGGAGGGGGTGGCCAAGGGCCATTTTCCTCCAGAAGCCTCTGGCTACTGGAAGCACAGGTGCTTTAGCTGCACAAGCCACAACATGTGAGGGTGCAGCCTGGAGAGCTTCATTTTTAGCTGACTAACCTCTTCGCTTGGCAAGAAGCAGCATTTCCTTGTATTTTTTTTAAAAAAAGAGAGAGTAGAGAGAGTGCAGGAGAGAGAGAGCTATTTTCCTCCTCAGCATCTACTCTGGAGCTCGGGAGAAGGCTCTAAAACCTGCATGCATGTGTAATGATCTGTTAGAATGACAGTATTTTCTCTTGTGGTGGAAACAAGGAGCTTTAGGCTTTTGATCAGGCATTTAAGCAGTGGGATTTCACCACATTTTTGCTATTTTCTGAAGGAGATTCATAGCAAGAGTCCCTACCCTGCTCCGTTCTCCCTGATCCTCCTAGCTCAATGCTCAGTCTCTGGGAAGCACTTAGATCACCAGTCCTAGCAACCATCCTGCTGTCTTTGCCTATCTAGGATGATCAGTGACAGCTTCTGTTTAAAACTTCAGGATTTAGGATCCTTTTTTTCAGGAAATGAGGGGCATTTTGTAATTTGTGTCCTTCCAATCAATCCTCGATCCTCCAAGTCTTTTCACCCAGCGTGAGAAGGATTTTACAGGTTTTCTGCTCTCAACCAAACACATAGAACAAATGTAATGCTGCTTCTCGAAGAGTTAAATTGGATTTGTCCAGACGGACACTGTTACAGGCTGCCTTTATAGGTGGGATTAATTTTATTAAAATATAATCCTCCCATGCTCACATTATACCCTTCAGACATTCTCTTTTAATCTTTTGCAAAGTAGCATTAAAACATTCTCTGGCATTCATTAAGAATTGCATTAAAATGCAGACACACCTTTTTAGGCAACAACTCCTGAGAAAAAGCAAACCAGGGATTTCCTTTTCTTGAAGCCCCTTTCAGAGCCAATTGGATAGGACTGAGTGAGATGAGGTTGCACCAGTCCCATCAACTTAGTGGCCACAGGGGCATGACATGATCCTGAGATCACTCAGTTGCTTTCCTTCTGGGCCAGGGGCACAGCTTATTTTTGCCTCCTGATCCTGGAAATCAACATGTGTTGCCTTGCTTTGAAGGAAAGTCTGCAGAGGCTTCTGTGATTTTCCATTTCACCCCCGTGCAGCACAAGGTCTATGCACCACTTAAATCCCCATCAAAATAGGGCTTAGGTAATACCCTTGGCAGAAGGGCGAGTCCCACCCACATTCCTCTGTGCTCATCTGGGCTGGAGAACCAGAACTGGAAAGCTGCATATGTGTGCTTTTTCTTTTGCTGCTTGGAACTAAATACTTACCGTGCACCTATTTCAGCTTTGTTTCTGGCCGTGCTTTCTGTAAAGCTAAAAACCACCCAAGTAAAAGCTGTTTATTTTATAAATTTAGAATTACAAGGTCAAGTTGAAACAATTAAAATGAGAAATCTTCGCCATTCATTAATCTCATACTGGGAATAAGCAGAGAGAGACTTCTCAATTGCATTATTCTCTTCAAGAGAGATTCTCAACTTTCCAAAACCCTGTCAGTCAGTTATGAGACATACAAATGCATGTTGCAAAAAAGTAAATAAATCTCTTTTGACCAGTCTTTATGGCAAATACTATTACTGGTAACATGTTAAAGTCCACCCATAAGTGAGAAATGAAGGAGAATTAAATATTTAGTAGAATAAAAGGCAAAGGCCTGATGAAAAGCCAACCAGAGAAGAACACAAGAGCAAAGTGAAAAGCAGCATTTGAAATGATTTAATTTTTAACTAAAACACAAAACCTTGGCAATAATATTACACATTTCACCATATAATAAAGCCCCGAAGAAAATAAGATCCTTGATGTATTTTTGCAAAAATCATTGGCCTAATTTTGTGGTACCCTCTGCTACTGATCCACCTCCAACAATTTCTGGGAAACAGAAGCACAGTTTTGGTGCATGCTGTTACGTAGCCATAAAATGAACCTCCCCACACCTAGCAAAAAAAGGTAGCCACAGGTACCTAGGAGATCTAAGGAAGTGCAAAAACAGACACTGGAAAGAGGAAATGTAAAGAAGGAGAGGGTGCAGCAGCAGTGCCTGAACACAGAGATAGAAGGGTTCATGAAATGGGTGCTCTTCTTTTCTCCTGTCACTGATAAAGGAAGGGTTTTGAAACTCTTGTAATGTGGCACTTTCAGTGCGATTAAACCATAGTAAGTTCTCACTTGGTTTTGATAAAATTACTTTATACTTTGTAGTGGTTGCTTAAGAGACCAGGTCTGAAACCAGAAAGCTCTTCACCTAGTTCACGTTCCTAAGTCTTTCTTTTTGGAGGGAGGGAATTCATAAGGGTCTCATAAATTATCCTATCTACTAGTATTTGCTTACCTAAGTTTTCAGCTATCTTGTGTGAACTCAGACTCAGGCCTTGACATGCTATAAGCAATGCATTAGCAGTTTTGGTCTTGGATGGGTCTTTGCTAATGTTGGAAGTTAATCTCTGCTCCACCTTCCTCCCATAGTAAATAACACGTTTGTAAAACAAGAGTGGGAATCTCTATGACAATTTTAACCACCCTTCTTGACTGAAGCATAAACCTACTCCTTGTCTCTAGTATCAGCTGTGGATCTGAAGTAATCTGTCCAGCCCACCTGCCCATCATTCTTCATCAAGGAGATCATCCAGACCAGAACCACTACTGCATTCCACCAGCCCATCCAGCCTTCACCTGCATCATATAACACAGTTGCAGCCATGCAGCTATTCAGCCTCATTTGTGTGAGGACCATAGGAACCTGGTAGGTGCATTACATGATATTATCTTGGCAGGATAGAACTGAAATGCCTTAGTATGTCAAGCTCCTGGCATCTTTAGCCACCAGTATCTTGGGTTGCCACAGCTACACTCTTCTCAAAATCTCAGCTAATCAATTTAAAATCAGCCCTAGAATTTCCCAATTCTTCTGCTTTATTACTTCATATTCTAGGAATAATAGTAAATACCAGAAAGGATAGTCTAGCTGCCTTTAGAACGTCCTCTCTGCTGGTTGGGTTATGTTTACTTAGTTACACTGAATTCCCTGAGCACTGTTCTCATAAAGCCACATTGCCACCATATGAGTGCACCTGGATATCTTTGTATGGTCCTATATTGTGTCCTGTAGACAGTCACAACTCCAAGCCATTGGTTTAGCAACTGAAGGGAAAGTATTTCCAGGTCAGATGGTGTCACAAAGCTCTTGCAGGTAAGGTCTGTCAAATCCTGCAGTAAAGTTATGGTTTTTAATTGTCTATTCCCATTTCTTTCTTGGATTTTACTACACCCATGCAAGCAGAAGCAGAATGGAACTGGGCAGAGCCACTGGATTTCAGAATTTTGGCACAAATTTAAGTTGGTGTTCCTTTGTATACTCATGTGCTGCCTTGTTTTTCCTGAGTCAAGAATGCTAAACAAATGTTTTATAACGCATGCTAATCTATATCATCAGAGGGTCCAAGGGGGCTGCCTTTTGTTCCAGCAAATGCCACTGAAAAAACCCTGTTTCATCCTCACAGGAAAAATCGACTTCACCTTATTGTCTACTTCACCTATTTTTAAAGATGTACTAGTTTGCTTTATGTCACCTGCTTCTATTAGGAAATCAGCATCTTTATATGGAAAACATAATTCCATTTTGATATGTATTATAAATACTAATTTTTTCCAATTAGGAGACATGTGTATATATGTAAGTATATATATATTATCTGTATGAGTATCTTCTCTACAAAATAGGTATCTAAATAATCCAATAACCTAAAAGAAAATTCTCCCTTATGCTATTTTACCCTCCCACTGCAAAAGCACTACCTCCCATAAACCCCCAGCAATACTTTCCATTTGTCCTACACAGTTCCCTACACATACACTTGCACGAGTACTAACCCACCAGCTTGGCAAGGAGCTGAGCACACACTGTGGCGAGCTCTAAGCTGTTGCATGCAGACTGTCAAAAATGATTGACTTTGGACAACAAGTTCTAAAGTTACTGGAGGGAGAAGGGGAGGAAGAAAATAAGGATTGATAGCTGGTGTAATTGCATATGGTTAGAAAACTTTGGAAAACAAGGCTAAAAACAAGGCTAGGGGAATGAAATACAAACTATTCTATGAAAGCTGTAGGAGAGAGGTAGCAGCAGCTGCTTAAAATAAGAACAGCCAATAGCCAGAGACATCAATGCAAATGATAAGATGTTAAACATCACCATAAATGGAGCACTTTTACTGCAGGTTAATCTGCTGGTGTTTAACTCTTAGCTATGAAGAGGATAAGGGATGAGCAGATAAGGCTTTAGAAATAAAAACTGTGTTTTCATATCTCTGCTGGTGAGGACATGGGTGATATTTCTGGACTGCTGTTATGTTTTCAAAGGTAATGAAGTCATGGTATTAAAGGTAGTGATTTCTAGCAATTCTGTTGGTCAGAATAAATAAAATAAGTTGGAAAAAAGCAAATCCCCAGTAGCAATGTGATTCACACTGCAATTTGAAGGAAATTAGAGAAAAAAACCCCAAAATTAAATAATTAGATATAATTACTAAATCTTATATAAAATTGTTAAATATTTATTATTACTGGTACTAAGCAAGAGATGCAATACATCTGCAGGAACAGAATGGTCCCAGACTATCTCTAGGTGTCTGTTTGCATCTAAGGCTGTGCTTCTAGTGAAGGATGATGCTGCTAGGCCAATCCTACGGGCTTGAAATGTACTTTGGAGATGTACCCCAGGGAAAGGTCACTGACCTTTGTCCCCCTCCTTCTCCTCTCCCTTTCCCCAAAGTGCCACATGAAGTGTGTAACATTTACTCCAAGTCAATGGGAGGGAGCCAAAGGCTGTGGCTTTAGCTCCAGTGTGGTGGTGGTGGATGGCTGGCTCTTTCTCTCCATCCTTCCCCATCCCTTGATACGATGGTGAGTTTTAGTGAGTTTGAGGGATACATCATGACAACAGAACCAGCATCCAGGAAGAGAGATGTTCTTCCTGTGGGAGCAGAGACTGACTGGCTAAAGGCAGCTGAAGGGCTCAGCTCTTAATAGTTGTGAGACAGAAATACAGATTTCTCAAAGCCTCTCTATTAAGTTGGAGTACCAGGCAGGAATACTAACAGGATGCATCAGGAAATACATCCTTTCCATTGGGCTCAACTAAGAGTAGAGAAAACTGGCTAAGAGTAGGGGAATGAAAGGGTAATTTGCTGGAAGTTGAGGTGTAGGATTTGAACAAATGGTTTGTACTGGGGAGTTTGTTTTACTGGAGGCTGAGGTGCAAGCAATTTTTAAGAATGAGTAAGAGCACAGTTTGTTAGGCTTCCACTGATCTTCAGGACTGGACTGCAAGTCAGGACAATCCTGACCTAAAAAGACTGAGAGCTGCTGATTTGAACAGCCATTTCCCCAGTGATTTTACACCTTTTGGTTTTACTCCCTTTGGGGAAGTGACAATTGAAATATTGTGAGCAGGATCATCTCATTTTGCAAATACAGGAACAGGTTCAGGGCAAGACACAAGGGGATTTGATTGATTCATTCTTGACATGAGAGTCTGACTGCAGACAAGAAGAGGAAGAGTTTCTGAGTTCAAGGATCAGCCTATAATGAGAACGATTTGGATTTAATTCTTCAACCTTCATTCACTAGTTTTGGCTAAAGCCCTGTTCTGGCACAGCCTGTGGGTGACCTAAAGTGTTTAATTTCTCTAGGTCTTGACTCCTAATGCAATGTAACAGTGCTATTGTGAAAATAACACCTTCATTCATGTTGTCAGGTGATGAGAAACAACAACAAAACATGCAATTCCAAGGGAAAAGTTGACTGATTGACATGAAACCGCCTAAACCTCTAAACAGCTTCATTTATGACTGGCCTGGTAGTGAATATTCATTAGCTTACAAAATTAAATTTATAAAAAAGTAATACAGTAGTATTACCAGAACTGGTAAATTCAATTGCTATTGCATTGTGACACAACTTGGAAGGTCTCTTTGTCGGATAATGCAGTTGAGAGATTATTTCACTGCCATCAGATTAAGATGTAATTGTGTTACACTTTTTTGCTTGGATTCCTGCTGAAATGTAAAGAAATGGGCTCCTGTCTTGAAGCTGTTAGATTCTTTCCCATCCTTTAGTGGATTTTCAGAGCATTTTAAAATAATCTCCAACAGCCAAAGAATACCTGTAAAAACTTTAAACTATTATCGTGAAATAGAAAAGGCTGTAAAAATAGGAATAGTCATGGAATTTTAAAAAATAGAAACAGGGCTGGAAAAAAGGACAAAGAAGAAAATCAGAGGTATCCCCACTGAAATAATGCCTCTCTCCTGGAATTAACAAACTGAGCTATAACAATTTGTTTCTTTAGCATTGTATCTCTTCTATTCACCAGCTTTTGTTTAAAGATTAGAAAACACCTCTTTTGCAGCTTGTTAGCTTTCCATTTTCAAGGGGGACAAATTTAGGCAAGGTCCTTTGTACTTCTAGTTTTCATGCTAGAAAGTCCTCAGTGTCTGTGTACATTAGGAAGCTTCACTGCTTAGATCAGGTCACTTTAAAACCAATTCAACTGAGTGCAAACTACTACAGGGACACTTTATTTCAGTCAGGTATATGCCAGTTCCAAGTGGTTTAAAATAAACTGAAACAATAGGAGATTAAACTAGTTTTTACACAAATGTTGTGTTACCTTAATTTAAATTGGAGTCACTTTCTTGGCAGGTTCTTCCTAAAACATTGCTTTTTTCTCAGGGTAAGCCTGACTATATTAAGTAATAGGCCTGTGTAATTTAATGAATTGCCACCCTTCAGCTGGAGGTTACTGCTTGTTCAGTTGAAATGTCATAACTGGAGTGATGCTCTACCACAAACGTGAAGTAGAAAAGATTAAATGAAAACACACCTTTCATGGGCACATGACTTCCACCTGAAGACTTTAATCTAGTCCTAATATATAAGAGCAAGGGAACATAAGGAAATTGATTTTCAATTTAAAGCTATTGATCATTCTTGACCAATTACTACTAATAAGCTATTCCATAAGCAGAGGAACCAGGGAAGTCTGCTTTCTTACGCAGTTGTGTCCCATGTGCCCTTTAAGAAATAAGGACAGAAACCCCAAGTCCCTCGTGAGACTCTCCTGAGTTCTACCCTGCATCCCACAGTTCATAGCTTTCATAGCTTTCTCCTATATGCCTCTATAGTATGAAAAGAAATAGCATATGCAGTGGCTGAGCCCTAGCTCCGCGTGTGTAGGTAGGTTAAGTCTGATGTCAACAAGAGTTGCAGAGTCAGAAGGACAAGCAAAACAGGTAACTTGGGATCACACTGGAGCATTTCCCAGAAGGGGCAGTGAGGAGAGAATGGCAGTGCCAATTTGGCTCCATCTCTGCTTATTTGACAATTTTCTGGAAATTTTAGTAACTTAGTAACTACAAACATTCTTAGTCTCCATTTAATTTAGTTTGAAGTTGCTGATTGAGTAAGAGAATGTGTGAAATGAAAGACATCTCAGCCATATAAGCTTTGTTTCCTTCAGCAAGAGAATGCTTCACACCAGTTTCCCATATAAGTGTAGGTATTTCAAACCCTTTGGTGTATATGAATATCCTGACATTTTTGCAGGTAGGCACATGAAGGAATGGACACATTACACTTCTTGACAAGTACTGCTCACTTAGCTAATGGCAGATCCATGAGGAAACATGTAGTTTCACCTCCAGTCTCATACCCTAACCACTGGGTAATGCTATTCTTTGCCATTCACTTCCATGGAGAAATCAATGAGCTCACTTTCTCTGGGGAGATGGAAAGACTGGTCATAGTAGCTTCCTTGTATTTTTATCCTAGTAAGCAACTTAACATGACGAATGGGTTTCCAATTTCCTGTTGTCTTAGCTGCAGCAACAATGGAAGCACTGACCCGAGGGTAAAATGTCAACAAATGCCCACTCACAGAACCAAATGCTTCTGGGATGCCAAACTTTACATTAATACTTGAATTTATCAGGAGATTAAAACCTGCTTTTATCAGAAATTCTAAATAATTTCTGTTCTTGGTTTGGAAATATTTGAAAAGGACTTATTTAAAATTTTGCTATTCCCTGTGTGTTTTTTTAATTAGAAATCATGGAAAGACTTATCAAGAGCTTTCAAGTCTCGTAAACTCTAATGAACTATTATGTTTCCAAAATGGTTTGTGAATGAAATTAAAAATGCCTTTGTAAGGAACTGATTTGTTTTGCTAGTATTGATAAGAGGACGTTGAAAAGGCAATTTTTGACAAATCTTTTCAGGATTCCATTAGAGGTTCTAATGAGCATCTTGATGTAACATGAACTACACAAGGACTTTCCTACTATTGTCATTAATTCCGTCAGAACCACGACGCTCATAATACTCAATATCTTTGCTGCTTTCAATGTCATTGATTAGGGAGGAGGTTTTGCAAACCTGGCTGTGAGACCTCACTGGGATGAAGAGTTATACTTCAAGATGGCTTTGATCATCCCTAGCAGACCTGCAGCTACTCCATTTACTCACGACCTTTCACCATTCCTATTCAAGAGCACTTCTGAAAGACTTCTGGGAAAGAATGTGCAATGCCCTGAGCTACAGTGGCAGCAATATGCTGACAGCACCCAGCTCTGCACCTCAAGGTTGGCTTGTTCCCAGCTGTTCTACTGTCTGTAGGAAAATGGAAGCCTGCTGAATGAAAGACAGATGGTGTGATGGACAACCTCTGATCCCTATCGGCAAGCTACACAATGTAGACTGGTAGATCTTTGCAGTACATGATAAAATGAATCATGCTCTCAATGCCACCAAATTAATTCTTGGTTTTAGCGCTTGCAGACCATTGGAACTGAAGATGGTTTGCTAGTCCTACCTAAAATACTGGAAAATAGTCATGCTGTCAATCTGATTTTACATCCTCTTCCTCAATTTTTGCATGTGAACATTATCAGCTCAAGGAAAAAAGGCTCTAATAAGTACAGTGAAGAATACACAGGGATTTATTTTTGTAGTCTAACATTAGGTTAGAAATATATACAAAAACAGCAAAGGAAAATGGAACTTAACTTTAAAAATAAAGCCAAAACAAATTTTCCAAAAGTAATAACAGAGAAGTTTATTAATCAGTAAACTAACTAAAAATAAATCGTTTCTGAAATAAAACAAACCCAGAACCACTGTCCATTAAATGACTGGAATTGTAGGCTATGACACTAGTTACTGTGTATAATGTGATCAAAATATATTCCTATATACATAAAGTAGCTTATCCTCTACTCCTAATATTAGTCTTGATGAAGCGAGGAACCCTTAGCATCAGATTTGCTGACTTATATTAATTGCCTGGAAAAGCACAGTTCCATCTTTAATCTGTACTTTAGTACACTCTCTAGATGAGGCAAAAACTTTGCTTTTATTACCTGAAAAAAACCCCTCTTTACCTTTTATTTCCTCTGCGCAAATTTCTAGAAGCTCCATCCTCCCAGTTTGCACATTTTGAGAATAAATACAGTGCTGTGTGATTAGACCTCACACTCAATGATACAATTCAGCAGCCTGAGGTGTTTTTAATAGGGAGATTGGGGAGAATACATTTCTCCTCTCCCACCCCAACCTGCAGATGAAGTGCCTGTTGCCTGTTCTCCAATTACTAGCGCTGAAGTTGCACACAACCTAGATTTTCAACACCCCACAAGTGGGGTACATCTGTACAGCTGTGCTTGCAGTGAGACGAGGTTGTAGCTAACAGGCTCTGCTGGTGCTGTAATGGAGGTGTAAGCTGCCCTGAGGACACGGAGGCAGACTATTTCTCACCAACGTGGAGAGCTTACGTCATTTGTCAGAGTTGCAGGGGCTGTGATGGCATTTGTTTACCTGACTGATTCCCGTGCCAGGTACAGTGCAGCAGGCAGGAACCAGGAGATGGATGGGATGGCTCCTTTTCAGGCTTTTATTCAGGGTCCAATGCTGGGTGTCTGGTTTCTGATGGGGTGTGCTTTCCACTGCTGTTTTGCTGGTTGCCAGGAGAGACAGAGAAGACAAATGAAATGGCAGAGCATTCCAAGCCCTCTTTCAGGCTACAGTTGCTAGGTGGTTTTGGTTCCCAGATTGGGTGTCTTTCCTGTTTCTGTGGCTCCCAGAAGGGACAATGAAGATGGATGACATGGCAAAGTGCTTTATAGCTTTCATCCAGGCTCCAGTGTCTTCCCCGTGCAAGATTCCCTGATATCTGAGGGAAGGGAGGAAGGTGCCTAATGTGTCAAACTTCTGTGTATTAAAGAAGGTAAGAGGGTAAGATTTCTTGTAAATGTTGGGGTTTTTCTATATGCAAAGATAAGCTTGCATGTCATCAGCCTCCAAGAGTTGGTCCCAAAATACTAATTTTTGTTTACATAAAAGGTTTAAGTATCTGTCACCACTGCCTTTCCCAGACTAAAGAAGAAGGAAATTCTGGCACAGCTGAGAGGGCAACAGGAGCTGCTCAAGATGGCTCCAATGGCCCAGAGAAACACAAAATGCAGTCAACCATAGCCTTTGCTGTGCTGAAGTAGGTAAGGTTACTCACAAAGTCTGACTTTGGCATCTCAGCCTAGAAGCATTTGTACGTCAGTGATGGTCCCAAAAGAAGGAGAATGAGTGGCCAGGAAGGGGGTTTCCCGATTTTAGCAGCTGTAGTCACTGCATTGGTTCAAGATGTACTGTGAAACTCACCCTTCAATGTTAGAGAGTGGGTAAAGGGAATTTTTTTGCCAGGGCAGGGATTATCTTTTTAAACGTGTTTGTAAAATACCTGACACAGGAAGGGTGAAATCTTCCCCTGATAGAAATGGCAAGAAGAACAGAGCACTTCAGGAAATCTCTCACTCAGCAAGAGCAGCTTAGTCTCATTAAAGGGACACGAGGATGATACATCGTGTAAGCTGATTAACACTTACGCAGAGAACACTACTACTTTTGAGAGATTTTGAAAAAGGATGCCTATTTATAGTGTGAGGAAGCAGAAAAAAATACCAAGTCGTTTTCATTAAGAAAGCCTCAAAACCCAACAATAGTAAGTATAACACAAATGTGGTTTTCACTACTGCAGTAGAGTTCTCCAGTAATTCAGAATAGTTCGCCTTCACACCCTGAATTTTTCTTTCTATGCATATCTCATAGATGCAGTGGTTTAATAGAGTAGAAAACAAAAAGATAAACAGTCAAATGACTTCAGACATACTTAATTGAAACTTAATGTAATGCTTCTGAAAGGCACCGGATTAGCACCATCGGAAATTGAATTATTCATCCACAGAACAAGAACTTTCTGTGCAGTGCCAAAGACATCTTTTCATCTCACCCCATGAACAGGCCTCCGTGAAGAACAACAGAAAATGTTCAGATGAGAAATATGGGTTTTTGCTTCTCTGACATGATAGCAGTTGGCTTTGTTTGTTTGTTTGTTTATTTGGGGCTGAAGTGAGGGAGCTGGTGGTGGTAATAACCACTTACTAGGATCTGAACTGAAATTACTCCCTTATTTCATATTGGGTTATAGAGCATCACCAGATCAACTGAAGTTCCTAAGGGTGCCTGTTACTGATTTATGGTGGGTTTCAGTTGGTGACCTATAATGCCAAGGACCCAGTTCCCATTGCCATTTCTCTTAGCAGTTTCCAGACAGATATTTTGCCAAATCAGCACTTGTTTCTGATATATAAAACTATCCACCACTGGGATACCCCTGTAACTTTAGAGATGAAATCAGCTATTTTCTCAGACAAACACATAATCATATAATCAACCTGGCTTAGTTTTTAAAGATAACTTCAAAGACTTTTTAATGGGGTAGTGCTGGCTCTTCTTAGGCTAGTTGTGCACTTCAAAAAGGGGGAGTTAGGGCATGGTCAGGCAAGCTCTGACAAATCTAGCTTTTGCAGTTTAAGAAATTACTGCCCCCAGCTCTCTGTTCAGCCTCTCTCCTCGAAGCTACCAACCCTACACCAGGCTTTGCAGGGAATTGGCTGAGACATGCAAACCCATTCCCTTTTGCTGACTTTGTTATGTGCTCACCAGCCTCCAGGAGATGCCTAGTGCAGCTTCAACCCAAGCTGCCATTTCGCTTGTGAACATGGAGAAATGTGAGGCTTGGCCACTGTCAGCAGCAGGGCATGTGGAGAAAGTCAGATCAATTAGGACACAACAGAAAGCAGGGAAACCTTTGTTAACACGAGCAAAGGTCATGCCTCCATTGACTTCTGTATGTCCACCCCTTTAGCCATGAAGACCTATGCCTATAGACTGTATTTATTTTTTCTAATAGATATTCTGGTAGAAAACAGCCTGCAGTTCCCATACTTTGGCTGCTTCTGCCAAGTGGAGGTCCTTGTTGCTCTCACTCACATCCCTCCTTACCCTGGGTGGTACATGCAATTCACCCCTGACAGTGTCCTGCTTTGGCAAAACCCAAAGCGCAGAGACAATCCCACCTCTATGATTGCACTTTGAGGTCCTCGGGAAAACATCCGAGCAAGAAGGATCTCTAAAAAGACCCCAAACTGTGGGCATATAAATGTAGAATTTAGGGACAAACTCAGAGCTTATTTCCTAATTTATGGGCAGGGATAATTTGCACATAAATGACTGGGCTTCTGTTTATAACAAATTTGAAGCACAGCACATGATCTAGACCAAGTGGATGTGTAAAATAGCCTGTTAGGAGTGAGAACTGCCACTCAGCCTACTGAAGCACACTAACTGTTTAGATAGGTAATGAAATTGTTTACCTTAATCAGGAAAAGGCTTGTGAGGCTTTGAGAATCTCCTTCTATTTTGTAATCAAGATATAAAATGTTCTCTAAAGGGAGTGAAGTTTATGAGGGGAAAAATATTTCCTCTGTGTAAGGGTGTTTGTGAGAGGAATTTCAATTGAGGGCACTTCATTAACAACAGGATCTCTAAGCTTCCCTTTCTGTTGTGCTTTACCGTGTGTGAAGGTACTTTTAAATAAAAATAACTGAAAATATTAATGGGCTTATATGATCAATTTGCTGAAATATGTAAGTTAAACCTCAAACATGCTTAACACACATGCTTCAAGCCTGAGTGTTTTAAAACATTCCACAGAGTCAAATCAACTACTGTGGTTTGCTGTCAATGGTTGGCAGCAGGCATATTGCTCAGTAGATCCAAATATGACATTTCAAATTGTTATTTAATCCATGAGGAAAGGAGTGATTGTCACATCTTGATATATTTAGTATTGGGAGATTGATAAAGGTTCACTCTGTAGCTCTTAGAAATAATAGAAGGTTATTGAATCAAGTGAGGCTCATGCAGGATGTGCTATTGCCACTGTAAATTAGAATTACAACCCATACAGTGACAGGTCCATGGTGGAATTGTCTCTCTAATCTCAGGTTGTCTTTACTAAGCTCCTTCCTGGAAAGGTATACATATTATGAAATATTTCTGTTGCTTGCACTTACTGTATGGGTAAATTACATGCTCGTGCTCTCTGTGAGGCTCTAGGATCCATAAAAGCATAAAATATCCATTGGATTGTGGTTTTATTAGATTAGTCAACACATTTTGAGTTATGATTTATAAAATGGTAATAATTTTTTCTTTTAGATGTTGGAATTTTAATGATTTTTTAAAAAATTCCAATTTAAAAAATGGAAAATTAATGATGTGACACTTCGCCCCCCTTATTTTTAAAAGAAAATATGTTCTATGCTATTGCACTTTCTGTCTCAGTTTGCACAAGTGTTTCTTCTCCTATAATAACTTAGATCCTGTTGGCTAATTTCAATCAAGTTTTGCAAGGGATGGACATTTGACAGATACTACATTCTTACAAAGTTTAGAAAAAGATTTGATCAAGTAGAAAAGACAGATCCTTGTGATAGACACCTTTATGAATCCCTCTAATGAAGGAAAGGTGCAATCTGAGCTCAGACCTTGGTAGGCTAGACAGAATACACATGCAAGATCAATCTTGAAATGCAAATCCAAAGAAACCCTCATCTGTATCTGCTGTTCACAGAGGTACCTGTTGATCAGCTTTTGCTCTCTCTCTTCTCACTATTTAGTCTCCCTCTTTTGCGGTGCCTCAAAACAAGTAATCCAATAATATGCCTGGATAAATCTAACATTTCACTGCAATGGAAAGGGGCAGTCCTACTCCTTGCTCCTCCCTTTCCGTGCCCCTGCTTCTGGCCATCCTGCCACATCCCCTCCCTTGTGTGGGCTGATTCAGCTCACTAGCCTTAGAAAAAAAAAGATATTTGCTGCTCTGGCGTTTTTTTCTGGGTCAGTGCATGTCTTGTGGGTGCCAGGGCTTGCACAAGGGAGTGGCACGTGTGTGTTAACAGCAGGGAGCTGCTAGATTGACTCCGTTTGATGATGAATTTTATTTTAAGGCCAGGGATTATATACATGTGGGTTTTGTAAGGCTTCATTTCTGTCCATCGGTATTGTATCTTAGTTAATTTGACTTAGCTGTCCTAGGAGTTCCTGTTTCAACATGAGATCTTTGCAGCTGATAAAAGAGCAGGCCACAGACAAGGCATAGGAAACAGAAGCTGTCTATATAAAAGAGGGAGTACTGGAAAATCATGAGATGAAAAACTACACCACTGCCACTTACTATGGGCTTTGACAGAGAGGGTGATCTGGTGCATTCAGCTACACCAGAGGGGCTGCCAATGTCGCCTCTCCTACCTATCCATGGCACTCACCTGCTTTTAGTTATTGCACCCAACGATGGATGCAGTCACAGTAATCACAATTGTAAAGGCAGAATAAAAAAGCCATAGAGTTCCAGCTAATATTTAAAATGATGACAACAGCTGAAAATTATAAAATGCTTCTAAAGGGAAACTAAATATTTCCAGTATTGGTAAAAATATTCCCATGCAGAACACTTCAGGCAATGAGATATCAGGCACTCATAGATTATGATGGGTTTTTAGTTAATCCTTGGCTTTGAGTTGTATAAAATAGTGATGGCAATCATTAGCTGCCTTGAACAAAGTGGACTTTAAGTAGCACTGAGGGTTCATTACTATTTTTAGCCTGTTTTTTTAAGGAAAGATCTTCACAGAACCCATGTGTGCATGTGTGTGTCCATCTCTTCCTCTCCATGTACATCTTGAGTCTGTTGGTTTATTTCAACTAAAGTCATCAGAAGGGTGATCTCACAGAAATTAAGGCTTTCTTTTCAGGAAAACAGGCAAATAGAAAAAGCACCTGCCAAGTGAAAGAGTGGAAGATGAGTTCAGCCATTCCTACATCCCTATCCAGAATCCACATATCTGGGAGAAACAGGACTACTTCACCCTTAGGTAATTAGAGGTCACACCTTCTTAAGCACCAGAAAATCCAATCATGATGCACAAATCTGTAGGAAACAAGGCTTCTACCACATAACCAGTTGCTATATTACCATAAAGACACTAATCCAGATATTTTGCTTTTCATGCAGTGGCTTCTGCAATATTTGCACATAACTGTATGTTGTGGGTTGACCCCAATAGGAAGCTAAGCCAGACCCAGTACACTGTACCAATAATATTTTGTTTTCACTTTAGTGATGAAAATGACCATTCCTGTCACAGCTATTTTTGCAGCTGAAGATTTTGACTGTCTAAATGAAGTACAACCTATTTCAGACATCAGCTCAGTATCTGAACCTTCCTGGATGTGTTGTGCATTAGAGAAGCTGGCACAGAAATCTAGTAAAGACTTCTGATCTCCAGCAAATCAGGAACTGTCAACACCTTGTGGTACTCCGGGCAAATGAGATTATGATGTTCATTTTAAACTATAATGCTCCTCTTTTCACTGAGGTGAAATTTTCCTGCAGGAAGCATATCAAAATTTCTCATTGTGCATGCCTATAAAAATACACATCCACTGATTTCTTTTTTCATTTTAGAAAAAGTAGAGGTATCAAAAAAAAGTCATCTTTGTGTTTGTTGTTCACAATTATTTTTAGTTTAGTACATTTAAAACTTACAAACTGCAAGCTTACCCACATACATATATTGACGTTGCCTACTATAAACAGCATGTATTGAATTTAATATTGCCTCAATTAAGTATTTGCATTTCCTCCATAACTTTTCATTTACAGTAATGCATTTGTCGATGAAAGTATTTTACTGTGGATATGCAAAGCAATTGAAAGCATTTTGCTGTGGTGAAACCAACACTAAACATATTTAACAGCAGTCAGGATTTACAGGACAGGATAGTAGAACAGAGTCAGGTTTATAAACATACCAGATTCCCTGTTGTGGAAACATTCTCTAGTACCTAAGTCTTGCCTGAAGCCCCTCCTGACAGCTGACAGTGTTCACTTCTCATTTCTGCCCCATCAGGAAAAGAGTCTAGTCCTGCTGGGAACTTGCATCAATTTAGCTCATTCTAACAAATCTTTATTGCCACAGAAGAAAGAATATCCCAGTGGTTAGCATGGTAGCCACAGGCTACTTCTGTGATCTTGAGCAGTCACTTAGGGGCAGAATTGTTAAAGAATGCAGTAACTAGTCAGTAGGATTTCCAGAGGCACTTAAAAGCCTGCTTGTCATAGAGAACAATAGAAATTAGGCACCTGGTGCTTTCAAAAATCCTGTCTAGGTGCCTGTGGCCATGTCTAGACTGCAGAGCAGCTGCACTCCAGGGCTCTGTGTCTCGTGTGCACAGATTTCCCTCCCCTGGAAACCAAGGCACAGGGTGGGGAGAGGGGGATGCTCCACTCAGAGATGCCACGGCTGACACACTGGGAAGCACTCCTGCAGCCCTTCCTACATCTTGAAGTATCTAAACAGTTCTAAGATGCTTAACAAAGTGTTAAAGTACTGTAAAAATCAAGGGGTTTATTGCTCTGGGACTTGTTTCCCCATCATTAAGACAGAGATAATAATTATTTTCTCACATGGCCGTTATAAAGAAAAATACGTCAACAACTTTGCAGGACTCACAAGTCATCCAAACACCAACCAAGCAGCACACAACTCAGTCTACACAGGAGCTGTGTTACCAGCAGAGGAGGAGAGGTTAAGGTAGTACCAGTCCTCTTATTAATGCAGCTTTGTGCAGTGTGTAACTCCCCATTCACAGGGCAGTAATATTCCTCCCTGTGATGTGAGCAAGAGATACAATCTTCCCAGAATGAAATGGTGTCACTAACAGGCTGCCTCTGCATGCCTTTTCCCTCCCCAATGGCTATATAAATTCTCACCAACGGCTGCACACAAACATTCAATCTATCTTGGATTTCCATTTCTCCAAAATGACGCCCAACTTATGCCCAGTAAGTTCTATGGCTAAGCTCCACTTTTGCACTGAACTGTGGGAGTTATTTATAGATATAAATGAGGATGATTTTTGAGAATACTGTCTCTATAGAAACTGGTGGTGGACTAGACCAAAGAGGTTTCTTAGAGGAAATTCCCTGCTCTTTTTTTCCTTTGTAGATGATGCCAGAAAGAGCTTGAACTCCTTGTTGGCTGGTAGAGAAGGATGCATTTGGCATATTTGATATTATTAATTTATCTTCCATGAGTAAAAATGCAAACATTTACAACTGACAGTATCTACTTACACAAAAAATTTTTTCAATTGTATTTCTGCTGGGTTCATGTGTTCACTTTACTTACATTCCAGAAAACCAAGGGAAATTCCAGTGCACACACACACAAAATGGCATTAAGATGGTGTTAAGGTTGCTGACTCTCATTCCTAAATAACACGAAAACTAAAAGTACAGGAAATCCTGAGTTAAGGCTCTTTTACAAACTTTAGGCATAATTTCCTTCTTCATTCATAATACTTCCCTCAGTGCTGGTGGAATCAATTTGTGGCTGGCTGTCCTGGCATAGGGACAGTGATGTGGCAGCGGAATACAGCAAATCTGCGTGGACCCATTTCGTTTCCACTTTTATGTGTGGTATGACCATAAGGCCAAAGCTTTTAAAAGCAAGCAGTGATTTTGAGTACTTAAAGCTGAGATGTCTGAAGTGCTTGGATTTTTGGAGATTGCTGCCAGAAGGAAAACTGAAAATCATTTTAAAGAATTGGAAAATCCTACATGGAATGGGAATCCCAATAAGAGAGGCACTCTCAGGTAATTGCCAGGCATGGTCAAATTGCTTGCTGTATAGAGATTTCAACATCTTTCTGATCCCTAATAACTCGCTTTTCTCAAGGCATCTCCTGAAATCCAAGTATTACAATAAACATCAGCCTTTCCCTGAAGGGAACTCCTGTTGTGAAAGATAATAGTAAATTGCATTAGCACGTTTCCTGTAACCAAAAGGGTCTGTGTTGCGGGTGCAATCATTAAAAGTCCTTCACCTACTGAGGTGCTATCAGTTTCAGGGGCAGGTTCCATACTTTGAGGCCTGCCAGTGAATCACTCTTGCTGCTGGGGAAGGAAGCAATAAATGTTTAGATGCTGATAGCAACATTCCTCGCTATTTTAGAACAGGAAGTTAACGAGCAGCATGCAGCTGGAACAGCAAGGCATGTCCCAGTAGTCACTCTGAAGTTGGTTACTGCTTGGAACTTGCCCAGCACAGCCAGGGTAGTGCTGCAGCTCACGTGAGAACCACCATCTTGTGTTTTTTCACTCACATTTGACCAAGAAAAAAAAAAAGAAGAAGCAGACTTTGGCACTGCTGTGGTAAATAACCTGATAGCAGAGCTACAAATGAGATCCGTTGCTTCAGCATCTTGAGATGTTTTACAAATACTTAAGTGAATCTTCCAACCTCAAATAGAATGAGGTTTTCACAGCTTTCCTTAACTGTGTAAACTCATTTATAGAATGGCCAAACCAAACCTGGCGAACCAGACACCGATAAAAAATTGTATCTGCTGAAAGCCTTCTGTCCACGCAGAGTAGTGACCCCTGGGTGAGCAGTCCACACTGAAGACATTCCCACTTCTCTGTCTCAGCTAAGATGATGCAGCCATGCAGCTGAAGGGGTGGAAGAAGTCCTGTACCCCAGTGAGTCTGTGGCCATGTGCTCCCTATGTGTGTGTATGTGTGTATTGGAATTAGGATGGAATTTAGAAAACCAGTGTCAGGAGCCTGCCTGTCCCATCCCATTCAGGAGCTGAGCACCCATATTTTGCAGAAGCTCTGAAATGCCCATCTAGTGTAGTGTCATTCATCACAGACTTTTTCAGCAGTTTGGCTTCTATGTGACAAAGAAACCTGCAGGGATGTCCACCCTGGACAAAAATGAGGAAGCTGCTTCACCTAACTATGTCCTCTCAGGTTAGTTGCTTGTCCTAGACAGCCATTACAGGCCACACCAAGAACTATTCACCTCAAGTGTCAATCTTCTGCCTTACTTCAGACATATACATTAGATAAAATGGATTGTGCTCCACAAGATGTTTACTTCTTTCCCTTGACAGTAAAGGGATCCTAGAGTGATTAGTTCAGGTGTAGGTGTCTGTTTCAGACAGCTGAAGTTAAGTGAGAGGCATCTCATCTGAGGAGCTGTCACCTTCTGTCCAGCTGTAGATGATGAAATACATGGTACTATGATCCAAATATCCAGGAGTAAATGTGGTGAGAGTCAGACTTACTTGGTTGTGCTACTTCTGTCACACCCTTCCCTTAGAGGCTTTCCCTACCGAATTCACCTTGTATCAATCTCAGTGTGTCAGGGCAAAGCCACAGACAGTTCATATCTATCTTAACTAAGCACTGTAAAGGAAGAGAAGCAGCACATTTTCTGGATTTCAGTAGTAAAGTTTGGTAATTCAGGATCAGAACAATTGATTTTGGTAGCCTCTCTGCAACTGCCTTGTGTATTGCTTTGTTCAGTGTAGTCCTAGAAGTTCAAAGAAGCTGAATGTCTGTTGGTTTCCTAGGCATCTTCATGAATCTCATTATAGGGAACATGTTGCCCTAACATTTACATGTTAGTCTTTCATTTAATTTAGATCTGCTTATTCTTGTTATAAGCAGTAAACAATCTCTCCCCTCTTTTGGTACTTAGATGCTCCAAAGATTTTATGGCATTACTATGCAATGCTTGGTACCTGGCAATTCATGTATATCTGTGTGGATCTCTTAACCTTTCCATGCGAGCCAAGCCAACCTTCCACACAATTGCTACCTTGAAAAAGCTCTCCTAAAAAATTACCTTAAGTTAATCCAGTTCAAAAACCCCATCTATTTTAATTTACAGTCATAGACTCTTTGACCTATGTGAAATTTATGAGTAACTCTTGGAGCTTTTACATTCTGTCTGGGTTTAGAATCCTTTCTTGCTACCAGTCACTGATGTACTGTCCCCACCAAAGAAGAGGAGCTCAAGTGCTGCTACAGGTATGTCCTGTGCTGAGCCTTCAACGTGGTTCCTTCATTTTCAAGAGCATACAATATGCTCTGTAACAGTCTTAAAAAGTTTTAAACCAGTACAAAAAATACTCAATTGATAAGTCAATGGGAGAAAGGGCTCAAATACATAAGAGACTTACTGCATCTTGACAAGCAGAGGCTGTGCATCAGCTGAGCCCTCTATCCAGACTCTTAGTCCATAATAAATGCAATGGAAAAGTCACTAGCAATGGCATGGGGCTCTGGTCCAAAGTCTTGACAACTAGTGGTATATTTGGTATTTGTCTTAAAGTCTGTGCTTCTGGTTTAACTTTGTTACATAGTACAGATAACATGTAAGTGAAGTGAACTGCCTTTACAATTACAGAAAAGAACTTGATTGTATTGCAAAAGTACCTCCAAGGCTCAGAAATTGGAAGAGAAATCACCACTTTCCCCCAACCCTCTTTCAACCTCCCAGATTTTGAATCACTTCCTTGATTTTATGAGACCTGGTTCAGGATCTCTGAATGGCTGGAGTTATCCATATGGTAATTATTGCAGCTATTTTATCATAAATAAAATAATGCCCTTTTTAATGAACACAAAGCTTTCAAAGTAGCTTCATTGAACCATCCCACAGCAGCTTTGGTGTGAAACTTGACACTGTGATGGCAGCAAAGCCATGGGATGAGCTTTTCTCTGATGCCCATGAATATATTGTTTGTTTCAAATTTTAATGGACGTTGTATTATAGACAGGCCTGAATGCACACATGCCCAGCAAGGTTGTCCAGCATTTCCCATTATGAGACTCTGCTTTCAGTTATTTGTAACTTTGCCAAGGTTTAATTATTTGCACTGAAATTTTCCACACTGAGCATCTGCCTCAGTCTGAATTTGTTTTTTTTGGAAACAAATAACGCAGCCATTTCTGAGATCAAGGCTAAGGGAAAACACGTCATTTTCTTCATAAAAAAAACAGCAGAGGTCTGCTGGTTTGTTTTTTTTTTTTTTTTAAGGCTACCACGACTTGTAGAATGGACTTAAAATTTGGCAGAGGCTTGTCTTTATTTAAAGGATGTTCCTCTCTCCAGTTCTTAAGAGAATTTGTCAAAATTGGCTAAGTTCTAGTCCTTCAGGGAAAAAAAAGCAGTTCACACATGCTCAGTACAGAAGTCTCAGGTGTCAGCAGTTGCATTTCTTGAAGATTCTGTAATTATAGAACATGTTCCAGACTGAGGCTGAGCAGGATTTTCCTTGCAACTACAGCTCTATGTCATACTGGGCTACAGTCCAAGATGGAGCACAGAAGCTCTATTTCTCCCACCTACTCCAAACAGGAAGCGAAAAGGAGGAAGCTGCACTATTTAAAAGCAGGGCTTGCAAAAAGCTGATCTGCCTGGAGATGAGGAGCACACAGGAACCAGGATACCAGGAGACAGAGTGAAAGAAAAGGGAACTGGGATGGTTATGGTGATAGAGACAGTAAACTGCACATGGAAAAGGAGGTGAAGTGATTCAGAACCAGTAGGAAGGAAAAAAAAATAAGAATAGTTGCTGGAATGCTGGCAGCTGTGAGAAAGGAGGATCCACTCAGTCTGGGTGAAAGATTGGTGCTGGACATTGGTCTACAGAGAAATCCATGGTGGACAAGGGAAAGGGGCTAGGAGAGTCAGTAGAGGATGAGATTAAAAGGAAAAAGTCAGAGATAAAAAGGAAAGGAACTAGTGGAAGGAAATGAGATGTGCTGAGAAATGGAAATGGAGCTGGAATGAGGACAAGATTAAGGAGAAAATGAGATTGAGGCAGCGGCTGGTAGAGCCAGCAGTGGTTATGCTGTGCAGAAATAAATCCAAGCATCTGTGGATGTGCATTCAATCTGGACCTGGTTGTGGAGCCCAAGAACCTTGACTTCAACAATCCAGCCATTGTCAGAAAGTAGGTTGGAAACTGTCCATCAAATGTTCTGTCATATTTTGTGGTCCACAGAGAGGGCAGAAAATATTATTGCTAGTTATTCTCTTAGCTTAAATGTCAGGAGACTGTGAGGCATCTACATCTTCCTAGCCCATTGATGAAACATGCACATTTAGGCATGACAGCTGGAACATGTGGGAGTTGGTTTTTTTTCTAGTTTGGATCGAAAAGGAGAAACTTATCTACACAAAGAAAAGCATGATGGAACATTTTTTTAGGACTCCAAACCAAGTGTTCAGAAGTTAGGAAATGCAAAAACTAAAGCTGTACAATCATGGAGACTGTACATTGGCTCCTTTGTGCTTAGCTGAAGATGTTTTTTAATTGCATGATTACTTATCTGTTTATTTTACAATGGCATTATACACTTTCTTCTCTCTCAAAATCCCTATGTAATCCTTAGCAAGTCATCTATACTAAAATCTTTTCATATGTAGTGCCTCTTTTTTTGGGTGCTTCACCCAAGTTCCTGTGATTTGGCTTACAGAAGCATTGCACACTTGAGAAGTCAACAGGAATTACAAGTTGGATGAATGAATTGCTATATTAAGGCTCAAGATCACACACCTTGAACTGAGAAGCCCAAACTACAGGATAGTTTTTAATCTTATTTCTGCAAAAAGCAGAAGTATCAATAACACTTTAACTGCTAGAGGTGTACCATACAAGTAAACACATTCATATTTGTGAGGCATTCAGAGAGTACAGTGATGAGAGCCACTGAAAAGATCAAGAGGATATCAATCATTCTGTTGTCAGATTAGATTTTAATCCCGTGAAATAAATAAGGCAGAGGGTCTCATACTGAACAAGGTCAAGAAAACAAAATATTAGATATCATTTTAAAACTATCTGTCACTTGTGAGTGCTGATTGAGAGGCCCAGATCTTGAAGAAAAAACCCTATGTGGGTATGTAACTAAAGGCTTTTGCACAGGGGAGGAGAGTAAAGTTTGCATACAACCTGACTTGTGGCATTTCCTTCCTTCCTTGTGATTACTTGACTTAGCAGCTTTAATGACATTCTTAAAGCTTGTAGTTTAATACGTTTTATACAAACATATAGAGCTCTAGGAGCCCTGCATATTACAATCACCAGTATCACCAAAACCCCAAGATGGCATTATAGTTTTGTTTTACAAATCTGTTTGAAAACATGCCTTTGTTTTTCATGCTATATGTAGTTAAAAAGCTTCAAAACCTCTTCTTGCTCTCTCCCCTCTTTTGTTTTTCCATTTCTCTCCTTCATTCTTCACAAATGCCTTCTTTCTTCCAAAACTGCAGGACTACCTCTGGCTCAAACAGCTGCAGAAACAGCTTGGCTTCAGACATTTACCACAGCAGATTTGCTTAATCAAACAACCATCAGAACAGCTTTGTTCCAAGCCGTTGCCAAAAGCCTGTCATGCTACAACTTCAAAAAGCTGCTCCAGCAGCTTTGCTGCACACCAGAGATGCTCATCATGCATGGAGGTGACATCATACATTTCTAAGTAGGAAATCCAATGATATTAATGTTCTGTAAATTTCTATGCTACAGTTTTATCCATTTAATTAAAGTATTTGTAGTAACAAATGTGATGTTTTACAGTCCATGGCCACTTTATCTAGTTTATGTCTTTTACAAAAAGGTGTTACTTTGTCCTACATACTTTCCACAGTTGGCCTCCGTCCAGACATGAATTATTTCAGAGAGCTTGAAGAAAACCCTTTCAACATCTTTGAAGTGGCAATTGAAACCAAAAAAACAACAGAGAGCCCCCAGAATAAAAGGCTAGGAAGCAATGCGGCAATGCTGTATGGTCATCAAGTTGCAGCCATCACCAACTACTGCATTTTTGCGGTTACGATAGGCTGTTTGTTTAACCTGTTCCAAAGCCTTCAGTGAGAGCGACTTTACCAGCTCCTGAGGCAAACCCACTCCAGAGTGTCAGAACCTCTACCTTCAGCAAGTTTCTCCCAATAGCTAACCTGATTATTTCCTCCTGCAATTTAAGTCTATTACTTTTTGTTCCACGAGAAGTCTTGTCTCCATGGACTGGGAGAAAAAAGTCTTCTCTCCTTTAGGGTACACAACAACAGTTCTTTCAGTCCTCACTCATTGAATGTGTTTTTTTGACTTGCAACTATCTTCACTGCTGTTTTCTGGACTATCTTGAGTAGTCTACTCCTTTCTTGAAGAGCATTACCCAGAGCAGGACACTAGTCCAGCTGAGGCGTCCAAAAAACAGGTTGATGAGGCTCTTGAGGCCATGGTCTAATGGTCTGATGGTTAGGAATATGATGGGATAAAGGTTGGACTTGATGACCCTGAAGGTCCCTTCCAACCATAATGATTCTATGAGTCTATGAACTGTGAGAAGAGTGGACGGATTACTCTCTGTGATGGTAGGCTGTACTCTTGTTAAGAGAACTCTGCATGTAGTCAATGCCAGAGAGGGTAAGTACTGTATGCTAAATGTCACAGGCGCTTAGATCTCACTTGGGAACACTCAACAAGTATGCAGGAAACATTTTAGGTCAGCTAATAAGATCAGAGTTTGAACATACAAAAAGTTCTGGTAAGTATAAATATTTGTAGCTTTAAAAAATGTACACACCAATTTCCCACTGTGGCAGAACTGGCTTAGAAGTGAAGCACTGATCTGTTCTTGTGAACCCACTTTTTTGAAGTTTAGAAACAATGGCTACACCAATAGCAGTTAAACATTCATGTTTAATTCAAACAGATCTGTGTTAACTTTGTGAAATATCTTGTGATTTCTCGTCAATTTTTCTGCTGGGCATTTTGCAAATTACATATGATAGATGCCTTATCTTTCATGGTAGGCATCATGTTTGGGCATATCCCCCACGCTGGAGGTTTTCTGTCATGCTTCTTTCTTCTAGACAGTCTTTACTGTGCATGCTTGGTTGTTTCAACTCACACTTTGAGGTGTAGGATACAACATCACTATCTAGTTATTATATCCAGTGGGAGGTGCAATTTTACATTCATAACATTGGTAATCTTTGCCTTGAAAGTTATGAGACTTTTTCTAATGTTCATTCAACTACAGCAACTCACCAAGGGTCTTTTGGTAGAGCCACTTCATGAGTACGAAATACCTCCAGAAATGGATAGCACCTTTGTTCTGTTTATTTCCAACTTTCCTTCTGCTTCTTCCTTCCTTTCATTATTCAGAATATGCTCTTGGCAGAAAATTCTCTTAAAGTCTCCATTTTTCACTTAATGTATGGATGACCACATTTCTGTGTGTTCTGTTTCACTTAGGAATTTAATCACTTTGGGATGAGAGATGCTATGTACATGTAAGGTATTGGTACAGTACTTTTATCATTAGCACTGCATATTAATAACTGTAATGCAAATCTATTTCTCACTTGTTGCTGAGTATTTGTAGCCTTACAAATTAAGCAGCATGGAAATTTTGCTACTGTCTAATCACAGTGGTCTTTATCCAAAGATTGTAGAATAAACAGTAAGACTTTTAGTCTCACAGAGAATCATGCTGATGGTGGAAATGATAAAATCTACACCTCACCATTATTACTTAGGTACTGCAGTAGTGATCAGGGTCCCATTGTGCAAAGAATTGTGCAAGTACACAGTAAAAAGCAAACCTTATTCTCAAGAATAACAGCATCGTTGGCTAGTCTTTCTTTCCTTCTTTCTGTCATGATTTCCATTTTAACAGAGGAGGAAGTCAGAGCATGAAAGAGAGTTATTTGCTGATCACAGAAATGTGAAAGAGGCAGAGATTGAATCCTGAACCACTGAGTCGAGTCCAGTTCTTTAAATGCAATTCACCTGCACTATGGACAGCATCAGCAAACTGAAATCTTAAAACTTTAGACCCTCGATTTTGACAGTTTTATAGACCATCCTTAAACTAAGGTGAAGAGTAAAGAACAAAGACAGAGTAAGAGTACAATAGGATATATTCCAATTATACCAAGGTTCTACCAGTCCATCCATACCTGGAAAATTACTTTCCTTCCCGCAATGAGTTATAAACAAAACTTTGAACCAATGGATAAATCAATTTTTTTGAGATCAAATCTGCAGGAATGACCTTCGGCGTCTTTGTCTGGTAACCTTCCTATCAACAGTACTGAGTCATTTGAACAGAAATAAAACAGATCAACAGCTTTTCAAATCAAGTTTAACAGAGAAATAATCACTGGAATCAGATTGTATAGCAACAGACTAGGGTCTGAAACTTGATAAAGCACTTTTAAGTATAGTTACTACAGAACCCTTAGATGGCTAGGAGTCTGCCCTGTCTGCAGCCCATGGTTCACAGGCCCCAGTCCATGTTGTCAGCCAAAGTCAGTGTTCTGATCTTCTGCAGTTTTTCCACACCAATTCATTCCCAGGAGGTATATTCCTTGCCAAAATGTCACACCTGCAGTTCAGCCAGTTAGGAAAGAGCTGTGTCAAACTGACATCTGAGAATACTGAAAAATGGTGAGTATCCTCCAAGCAAAGTGCCTGCTTTTGACAAGCTGCCTTTTATCTGCCTTCTGGTCCCTGAGAATTTGAAGATTAGTGTTTAGGCTCAGGTACAGACGTTTTTCGTTCTCCTGAGAAACACTCAAGCCTCATGTCTTTTCCCACAGCATGGTTCTTTCCTCTAAGGAGACAGCATCGGATTTCAAAATCCCAGCAATCTGTCTCTCCCAAAGGAACAGGTAATCCCCAGATTACCCTAAAACTTTCCTTGAATCCATTCATGTTGGCTCCAGCCCTGTGAGCTAGCCACTATCTGTTGTGATCACCAAGGACGGGCAGCAGGGCGTCTGATTTGCATGCTGGTTGTAAGGCAGATCCAGTTTAGAGCAATTCTGGATGTCTGTGAGCTGGATGCAATCTCAAAGGACCATCGGCTGGGGACTACAAGAGATTAATAAGCACTGGACAGACTGGAAAGCAATAGGAATGTGTCTGCATCAGTTGCCTTACTAGCAAAATGACTCTTGCTGAGAAGATCCTGTGGATTTTCAGGCAGTAAGGGACAGAAGCAATAAAATTAACCCAAGTAATTGGCCCTATGGTTCAGTTTTATTTTCCCATTTAACACTATCTACTCTGAATGCATATGGCCCTATGGTTTTTCTGAAGGAGCGTGGATACTACAAGCTAGATACCTGAGGAACAGAGACAGTCCCATATTGCATGTTCTAGCCCTGAGTTAGATGCTGAAAAGCTCAAAGACCCAGAGCACTCTGAGCAGGAAACCAACAAAGTCAAGAAAAAGTAGCAAGAGTATGGAGGCTGAGCTCTCTGAAGGCTTGAAGTGCTTAATCTCAGGCTATAGAAAGAAACATCCCTCTTTGTTTTTACTACCTTGAATGCACAGTTGGGCTCACATATTCCAAAAAGGGGCATAGACAGAAGCTCAGTTTTATCCAATAGCTCAGTAGTTAGGTTGAGGACAGAAAAAGAGCCATAATTCCTCTCATTGAAGCTGCTGTACTTCACTGAGAATAATTAAATATTAATTAGGTAAAAGAGCAATACTTCATTGCCTAGCATTTGAGGCACTCAGCTACAAGTGAAGAGGCCTCAGTGCCTGCCTCGATGAAATTTTAAGTATCCCATATTAACTAATCATGAGAGCAGGGACCAGGATTCAGTCCTTTCTTCACTTAGGTGAGAGCTAACCACTGAGCTATATTATTACACTAGTTTTTATATTCCTTTGCTTCCTTTCTTGCTCTCCCCCAGCACACTGGAAAAGCATAGAAAGAATGGATGTTGAATATCTTCACTGTGGAAGGCAGACTGTGCCTAAAGTTAGAACTGTCTTGGAAGGTGGGAAATTCCTATTCAAAAGCCAGAGGCATGAACAAAAGAAATAGTGTCTTCCATGTCTCAGCTGAACTCTTTGGCTGATGAGTAAAGGGGCAGAAAGAACGCTGAGAGTTCTCCTGCCGTGTTTTTTATATGGCCCAATCCAGCATGTCTGTGCTCAGGGTGTTTTCTGGACTGGATTTTGGATGCAAGCTAAGGGACAGAATATCTTCCTTGAGAAATACAAGGCTTAGGCATCAATCCTCCCAATTGCATTCATTTAGCCACTTAGTAAATATCACCTACGAGAACTTGGGGACTTAGAGATTTTATGTGACTCCAGACAAAGAAGCACCTAAGTGAGGACTTTGAATGCCTGCATTTGGGACTCAAACACCTAAACATTCCTGGAGATCCACTATATACACAATATTTGACCATAAATGTCTACCATGTACACATGACAATTTGCTTTGTTTGATTTCAATATAATTTATCTTTTAAAGCCATCCATTTTTTGTCAGGTTATTTCTGAAGCCAAAGGCTGTGTAGCTGTTTTTAATTCAGTGACATAGGTAAGAGAATAGCTTGAGGAAAATGATACATTATCCTGCTTAGCACTTGAAATGTTGACCTAGTAACAGTCATGTGATTTAACTTATGGTTATTATTATTATTTTGACGTTCCTTTCTAAGCTTTGGTACCATGTCTATATCACCTTCTGTAATGGTCTCCCACTCTATGAATTTTGAGTTGGTGTTATACTGTATTTTATAAAAACCAAGGCATTTCAATTTGACTAAGGTGACTGCACAAGTTCTGAAGCACTGTAGAAGATCAGTGTACTTCCAGTTTCATCAGTGCTACTTTCATTAGGCTTTGAAAAAAATGATACTTTGTTTTAAGGATGAGCTAGCACACATCCAGTGAGTCTGTACCCTAATGCTGTTTTGATAGATTTGGGCAGTGCATGGGACTATCATTCAACTGTCCTTGGTTTTGCACCAATCGGCTCAGTTCTTGTACAAAGAACTCATCATCTGAATGAGGAAATAGGGCAGCAGGGAAATTCACAGATACAAAATAAGCTGAAATAACCAGGTTTACATTAATGTAAGGATCTGCCTACATATGTAAGTGGAACCAAAATAACAAAATGGCTCATATATTATGCTTACAGTTATGGCAGCTCAGGTCTTCATGAGTGCTATAATTATAGAAGAACAGTGCTCAACTCTGAAAGAACGGATTTTTAAAGTACATTATTTAGAAATAGGGCAACGTTTTTCTAAATAAAAGCACTCGCAGACAGTCAAAATCCTGCATTTAGACAAGGCCAAATTCCTTTCTTGGATATTTGGCATTAGCTGTTTATAGGATGCATAACAGCCGTACTGAGTACAGTAATCAAAAAAGGCTGCTCCTGAAAGCCTACCAGCAGTCCTTTGCCTTTGGACTGTCAGTGTCTACACTCTGAGCTCCAAAGTGTTCCTCTAAATGGAATGCCTGGAAAGTGAAATGGACCTAAGAAGAAAGTTCAGATACAACTCAAAATATCATTTATGGCAAAGCAGAGAGATCCAAGCAGGTCTTTAATAACAGAATGTGATTTGTTGATGGGTAAGGGGAAAAAGAAGAAACATATATTTGAGCTACTTTTCATTTTGTTATTAAATAAAAGCTTTGTAAGTATCTGTATTTTAAAAACACTTTATTTCTGCTTGCTGTATACTTAGACATCTTTAATAAATCTTCTCTGTTTTTGAAAGATTTCTTGGATGGCTTAGATGAATGGGTGGGGATAGGAAGATTTTGTCCATTAATCATAGGGTTCCGTTTTTCACCAGAGCATCTTTTCATACAAATATTTGAGCTGAATAAGCATTTGAAACAAAAGGAATTTGAAGCTGACTAAAATTATTTCCTCTTTCAATTAAGTACATTTCGCTTGCCTAGTTTCTTGTATTACAAATGAACCACATTCATTTTTTTTAGGGTAATCGGGGCTTTCTCCTTTAAATACATAAAAAATAAATGTCTCAAATATTCTTCTTTAAAATGTCTCTTTTTTGGGGAAGGAAACCCTCATCCTGTATATGCCACAGAGCAACAACAGAGAGGTACAATGTATCTTCACCAGCCTCGGCAAACACCTTCTTGCATAAGCTTGCACCTGCAGCCATATCAAGATACACTTTGAGATTCTCAGGAAAGCAAATGTTTACTTTAAGAATGTGCATATTTTTCACTGCCTTCAGCAGAGCTTAAGCATATGTTAATGAGCTTCTTGCACGGGGACAATTTCCTGAAATGGGACCTAAGTCTGTTAGCAGATATTACAAGTTCCACAAGTTTCAACTTCCCACAAACTCCGATACGAAAATGTTGCAAGAGGCACCTGTGGCAATCCCCAGGCAGCGCCTTCTGTTCTGAATCAGATAGTCCCGATAGCCCAGAAAAGTGAGGAAACTCCACAGCTGGAGAAGCTACCTTCTGGATAGGGAGAAGGGTCTAAATTCTTCAGATAATTCAAGTCCTGACAACATTTGTTGTAAAACTGGGGTGCGTGGTCAGCGCAATACTATTTGCCAAATTCCAGTGTACTCAACTACAAGCATTACCACATAGTCAAGACTCAAGCAGTAATTTGTATCCTGTGCTAGATGCATTTGTGTCATCTTCTATATTAAGTGGGGACAGTCTTACTTAGGGCAATGAGTGTTTTTAATCATTCAGAACCAAGAGCCTTCGTAGCAAACCCTGTAAAGAATATCTCCAAGGGAACAATGGGCTTGCTTCCTATTTGCACAGTATAACTTAGAGCTGAGTCTGCCTGGTGACTGATAAAGGTTATCACAACTATCAGCTGTAGAGAGGGATTGGGACATCCTTTCTGCTCAATTTAACAGCTCAAGAGAATTGCAATGTTCCCGGGCTGCACTGCCAGCTGTGGGGAGAACCATGGACACCATGTCTGTAACTTTGTAAGCAGCTGTAACTACAAACCTACTGGAAGTCCTGCTTGCTGAAAAGTCAGGGTGATGATTTGACTTTTAATGTAATGAATAAATAGACTCTCTGCAGTGATCTGCAGGCTTTGCCTGTAGACATGGGGTGGATGGAGCCCTTGGTAGCACTCTCACTTTCCTATCAAATGGTGCAAGAGCACTTACAGAGGCATCTGCATGGGCTGTGCAAGCAAAGGTACAGCTTGCTGATGTATGAGGGAGCTTTGTTCCTAAGTTAGAATTTCACTTAATGAAATGTTTTATCACAGACAACATCCCTACACAGACCCTGATATATACAATGAACATGCAGAAATATCACTGAACTTACACAATATTCTTTTTGAATTGTTTCTTTTCACCTATGAGTATCTTCCTTGATACATTTTTAAACTATACATAAACAAGCTTTAAATACACCACCAATACACACTAATGAGCTAAGTATTGTTTTCAGGTAACTCTTTGTAAGCTGTTAGTATTTGCTACCTTGACATTTTCTCTTCTTTGAGTAAATGCTGGGGTAGTTCTTTATGCTGCCATGTTAATTTCCATTCTGGAGAGCTGAAAGTTGTGGTTCATGTTTTGGCACTTTCAATTAGATTTTCAGATGCAGCTGGGCCTATGGGTCAGCTTAGGGAGAGGCATGTTTAAAAGTCCTTCTTAACCCAAGATTTAAATACATTGTGATTAATTCAGATTAAAAACCAAACCAAACCAAAACCAACAAAATAGACCTAAATATCTAATATCTAGAGATACCTAATATACTTGAGAACTAAGTAGCATTAAGTGCTGCCAGCTGAGAGAGTCCAGCATAAAAGTGATGTGAGACTGCAGGCCCTCAGCCAGTAGAAGCTGAAAAGCTCTGCAGATGTGATGTGGTCATTCTCTGTTGACGTTGGTGGTCATGCTGTTATCACAGCACTGCTCCCGCAGCTGTCATTGGAGTGATGTTGGCAAAGCCTCTGCTGGGAGACATCTGCCTTGCTCTTCTAGCTGGGGTTGAAATGCTATGATGACAGCTGCACAGAAAGTGAAGAAAAAGGGAAGACAATAGAAATCTGAAAGAAATATTGGAGATATAAATGGAAGCAACTATGCTAACTGCTGTCAAGATGCAGATTGGAATTCCACACAAGTTAGAAAATGCAGCTAGAGGGGCATCATTTTTATTTCAGTTACAGTGCTGTAAATCTGGGGTTAGGTTAAGTGACTATATTTGCACCAATACAATCAGAATCTTCCTTGGATCCCTATAGTAATTTTAATTCACCTCCCTTGTCTGTTTATGCTACAGTGGCTCTTCACAGCAGCATGCTATGGTCACACAACATACACGTGACATTTTATAGCAATGCTTTAAAGAAGTTGACCACTGAACATAGCAGCTTGCAGTCAACTTGAACGTCCATGAATGCCAAAAGAAGAGATGTTGCTTTCAGCGTACTCTGATCTTTTGTTTTTCATTGGAAGGAGAGCAATGATGCATCAGTTTTTATCTCTAAGCAGCATCCACTGTTCTGGCAGTGAAAAAAACCTATTAGAACACACAGAAAATGGTGTTGAGAACACCATGACTATTTTTTCTATTGTTTTGTATATTAGGCATTAACCCTGCTTATGTGTGATTTAGTCTCAGTGGAAAAGCTATTGTACCTGGTGTGTATTTGTTACAGGGATTTGGAACACAGCAAATACTTTAAGAGCACATACATGAACTAGATGAGCTCAGAGAAACATGGACCATTCTGCTAGGCTGCCTAAATCATGAATGCTTCAGCCCTGAAGCATTGTTCAAGTACAACAAGTGAACACCTCACATACTAAAGTGAACAACCATCCTCCACATACAGCTTTTCAGGTGCAAGAGATTGAACAGTAGCCCAAAGCCTGGCTCTTTGCTGAGCATGGATTGAGCCCTAGTGTAAAAAAGCCCACCTCACCCCATTGCACTCCCAGCTCAAGTATTCAACAATCTGTACACTGGGGCATCCTTGCCTCTGTGTTTGCTGCACACTGGGTGGTGCTGGAAAAGTGGACTTTTGAGAGACACACAACTTGAATCTGCATGACTTAGAACAGATGGTGGACAAGAACAGCCTGCTGTGCATGCGACATTGCCTTACCTAACTGTATGTGGCAACATGCCAAATGTGTGGGTGTCCTGGCCCTCAGATACACGAGGAGAATCAGTGTTACCTTCACAGGCACCATACCTTGCTGTATTTTCATGTAATGAAAGGATTCGGTTTCCTTCCCTTTCTTTGGGGCTGGGGCTTGGAAATATACACAATGGTACATGTACCATGATATATAGCAATAGCACTCCTTCAAAAAGTACCATTTTTTTTCTAGGATGCCAAAGTACCTGTGGCTAAATACTTGCACATACAAAACTGTTTAGTCGCAAAGTGAATGTATGTGAAAGTATGAAAAGCAACAGAGAAGACAATGAGAGAAGCTGCAGAGACTTCCTCTGTGCTAAGAAAGTATTTAGAGATTTCCTGCATCAAACATGAGCAATAAATAAATAAAATAGTGAAAGAAAATAATAAAGCTGTCTATAATCATATCCACATACCAAACTTTGCAATAGTCAGTAGTTACGGATATCTCATTTTGTAGGAAAACATCTGTTAATGGCTCTTCTTTCTGTTTCTGAGCATCCACGTCTTCCTACTGAGATCTGGCTTGGATTATTTCCAGAAGCTCCTTTATAGTTTCTGTTCCCGAAACACAGTGGTTTTGTTGTGGTGTTGTTCCTCTGTTTTGTGAGGGTAAAGAGGGTCATGTCTGGGTTTTCTATCCCAGTTTCTCTCCTCAGATCCAGGAGTTTGCTCCAAAAAGACACGATAACCAGTCTCAGGTAAGAGAAGAACAGGATCCCGTTCCCTATCTTTGAAAGTTCTTGCTGTCCTCTGATTGCTCTCAACACGGAGTCCCAACCTCCACGTCAGCAAATGTAACAATGAAGATGCTGTTATTTTCTCAGTATAATGAAACTTACGTTGGTGCCTTAAATGTAGATTATGTTTTTTTCTTTTTCAGTTACAGAATTTGTGCACAACTTCCCACAAAAACTCCTTAATTGCTCCTTAGGGACAGAGACCCTGGACTTCAGATCAGGCCATGGATGCCTTCAGTTGGTTTACCACCCTGGAACAGCAACAGCAGCAGCAAAATCAAACAAGAAAAAAAACAAAAGTCCTCAGCAAAGGCGAGAAGACTTGGCAGTACTAGCTGAGAAAAGGAAAATTAAATAAGAAATACAATGCTACAGGAGTGACTAAACATCAGAGACTAATTCAAGACCCTTGTATACAACGGCAGAGGTCTTACAGGACTGCTCAGATGCAGGGTCAGCATTACACAGGAAAGAAGAAACAGAGGAGTTAACTTGAGAACAAAACGCTTGTGAGCAATGAGATCTTTTCTGTTTCAGAGGAAAATTCCATGTCTTCCCTCTGGTTGGCCTGTCATAGCAGATATGCTCTCGGAGTACAGCATGTACAGTGCATAAGTAACTATTGGCATTCATGGTTGGCTTCCAAATCAGCAGTGCTTAAAAATACGAAGAGCAAACTTGGCTCTCTCTTCTATCCTGGGTTTTGTTGTTGTTTTTGTTGTTCTTATGGTTGCTCTGAAAAACTATTTGCTCACTTAAAAAAAAAGCTAACAACCTAATTTTAACTCTGTGGGTGTATTTCTCCTTTATTCAATCAAAATGCTCTTCCTTCTGATGTCAGTGGCAGACAGTTGGCAGTTTCCTGGAAAAAACAAACTGCTGTAGCTGACTGTGCGAATCAGCACTTCTCCTGAAGACACCAAACATCAGCTTAGACCACCCCTGGAACAATAGCAGAAGGAATAGCTCCACTATCACAAACACAGTAACTATTCTGCCCAGCTACTGTGTGAAACTTGCTCTAGAAAATGTAAATAAACTGAGTGACAAGCAAGGCTCAGCCTGAGAACTTCAGATTCACCAGAAGCAATCATCTCTCCTAAGCAGCAAAATACTCATTTATCCATGCTCTCTTCCCAAAACAAAATATCTTGATGGAATTAAAAGACATGGCTCTAGGTATTGTTTATATTATTCTGGTATCTACACATGGTGGTGGCAGAATGAGACACTCAAGATGGCTTGCAGTAAAAACCTTCAGTGAGAATGAAGATAATTACTACTGGGAGCCAAACAGCAGGTCAGGCTGTCCTTGGACACGGATAATTTTAACAATATGGAAATGTTCAAGAATGGATTGGTCAGAGCAGCTGTGCAAGTGTGAAGAAGTTGCTCTCACCAGAGCTGTAGCAAGAAGAAAACCCAGGGATAGGATGACAGCAGGGAGCAAAGCTCAGACTTTCTCACACTCAAAACTAGCTTCTCTATGTAGCTGTAATCTATGCCAACAGATTCACCTATACCATGGCTGCAGTGTAGGTAAGTTATACATAATCAAACAAGGAGGGCAGATCAAGGTTTTTCAATCTTTAGGCCTATGAATAATTATAAATATATCTCCATACAGTAATGTCTTGGATAGTTTCAGTTTTTCAGTATTCAGAAAGAAACATAGGAGAATATAAACAGGTATAAAACAAATATATCAAGAGAAAATGTATGTGTCAAACTTACTTCATGAGTGCATGAAAACCCATATGGTCTCCTATTAAAAACAAAGACAGAAAGTCCCCAGCCTCAGTTATTTCTTCAGACCTGCCTCCATTTCACTTCAGGGCACCCATCCAATGATGCTATCCTTCAACCATTCTTGCAGAGATGACCTCTTGATAGTAAAAGTGACCACACCACAGAAACTAAACCTTGCCTAGTATCTTCCCTCTGCAATTAAGAAGGGTTAGGTGGACAGCCAATGCTTTCATAGAACTCTTCTGCTTTGTCATCAGGCTTTAGAAGAAAAAAAATATAGGATGTGTTAGTACAGATCACTGAAAAAAGCTAGCTCATACCAGTCTGGCCTTCACTTTGGTGAGAGCAGTGGAGACTTGCCAGTGAAAGCCCTCATGCCCCTTTTGGTTTGGGAAAATGCATTACAATGAGAAATGTGTCAACTAACACAATGTTAAATACCGTTTTGCTCATACTGCAAGAAAGAAGAGCAATGTCTAAACTGGGTCTGTTGGTCAGAATTACCCTGTGAACTGGTTGAAGACAAACGTAAATAAAAATACTGTTCCCCTTTCTGTTCCTACTTGAAACTTCACTGCAGCATGGTTGAAAACACACATGCTCTTTCTCACAATGGGGAAGAGCCTAAAATGCCTCATGTCTAAAATGTTCAGGCAACAATCTCTTGTCTGTTCTGTACTTATTAGCTGCTTGACTCTAATGAGGTTGTTATTAAAACAACCCAGTTTATTGTCTTTCACATTGTATTGACTTCATGTCAAATAATGCTTATATAAATAATCTTTGAGCCAGGGAAAACTTGCAGGATGTTTTGTCAAAGTCCTCATAATGTTTGCTGCAGGTATTGTTAAGACATATGAAGACCATAAGAAATTCTAAATAAAATGCAAATTCATAAGAAAGATTTTTTCTTCAGTGATATTTTGCACTTTATTTGTAACTGGATTTAAATACACTTCATCCATTCCCACCTTTCATCAGAGATCCTGTGCTCTTGGATCCCTGGGTTTCTTCAGTTTTCCAATCTTAACAACTCTACCCACCAGGGATTTTCTAATTTTCTTCAGAATTTCTCCTTTTCCTTCCTCTCCAGAGTCCTTGTTGAAGCCTTCAACAAATCAAATACTTGACAGTGACTTCTTTTATCTTAATTTTAAAACCTGTCACCTATGTTTCTGTAGAATGATATTTTAAACCAGTCTAGCAGAGTGATTTATAAGCTTAGAGACTGCTTAATTTGACCTCCTTCACCTTGAAAGGACATGTAAAAGGAAACAGAGATTCATCTTCTGCCATTCCATGAGCTCCCAAGCTCCTTTCATTGAGAACAGGATGTGATCATTTATCCTGAGTAAAATATTGCAGGTTACACATGCAATATCTCTATAACAGATCATGTTTTAACTTATGTTTTTCTCACAATGTATTAATGTTAAATGCAGTAACCAGTGAAAACCTCCAGTGCCTTCATTTTTTCCTTCACTAATGACTTGCCAAAGCATCAATACTTGGTTCTGCCTTCATGACATTTTACTTTGACACTCACATGGTCAAATACACTAAAAATAAAGGAACGTACGTTTTTCTTTCCACTTGATAATCTAGATGGAAATTATGCAGTGGTGCAAAGGGGGTTCAGAAGTTTTCAACAAACATATCTTTAATAAACACATCTTTAATATCAGTAGTAACAGCAGTCAGATGTAACGAGTCATGCTACTTTCACTGGAGTAAGTGAGACTTCAGTCATAGGTGTTAATGTGCTCTTACCAATGTAAAGTGTTAAACCGTTTAACGTGGTTTGTGGTTTTGAGTACAGAGGGCTTAGCCTGCTCAGTCACATGGCAGCTGCACTAGGAATGCATGCCAAAGCTGGGAAGGATATTGATTAGTATGTACAAAACCAAACATGGAGCATTTTGGAAATTGAAATCAAGCAGTTAAACAAGACTAACTTAAGCAAAATCTGTCAGAGTCCCTTTGCTAGACACAGGTTATTTATTTAGAATCCATTATGCTATCCAGAAGTCCTTCTTAGCACAACAAGAAAGGTTTAATTCTCTTGTTCATCTCCTAGTTCATGACTGTAAGAGGAAAGATTGATTTCCTGCTTTTGATAATAGATATAGACAGGGAAAGGAGAAAGGATAGGAGAACGGAAAGCAAGGGAGATGTAGCTGTTGCTGAGCTTTTCAGGTTACAAGACAACTGAGTAGTCATGGAAAACAGTTTGGAGTAGCCAGTCACCCCTGGTAACTGCTGGCCTGGAGCCTGTTTCCCTTGCCTATATGGGATATCCTCTGCCTGGCCAGATTAAATCTCCTTCCTTCTACTCACCATCCAGCAATTCATAAAGTAGAACAGGCCACCACAAAGTGAGGTTAAAAGCTGAGTGACAGAACGATAGACCAAAAAAGAGATAACGAGAGGAAAGAAAGACTCAGAGACCATGGAAAGGCAAGGCAGGACCTGACTTTAATCAAGTTGCTGGTTTGTTTGGAACAGCCAGGTACCTGCTCATGTTTCATGGCCTGAGTCTGGTGGAAGCTGCCCAGTGGAGGGAAGAATCAACCAGTGGCTTTTCCTCAGGAAGTCTTTCAGAAACCTCTTCTACCATATTGGTCCCTGCTATTTTGCATTTTAAATGTTCAACATCTGATGTGAGATCAAACAGGCCATCCCTTCTTGATTTCGTACACCTGTTTTGGTCCACTAATTTCTCACTTCACTCTTTCCTTATCTGTCGCATAACATCTTCATACCACCCTTGACGGGACCAGGAGGACCTCTCTGAATGCGTGATTGTTGTTGATTGTTGTCCCAGTTTCTTAACCTTTCTGACAGTTTTAACTCTTACAGGTAATTGCAGCATTTTATGAACCCTTAACTATTTCTCAGAGATGATTTCACAATTACAATAGACATGAAGTCTCAATTACCAGAAAGGTGAGGAGAAGTCCTATGCAGCCTTTGAGCAACCTGGTCTAGTGGGAGGTGTCCCTGCCTACGGCATGGAACTAGATGATCTTAGGGTCCCTTGTAACCCAAACCATTCTATGATTCTATGATTCTAAGTCAACAAGTAAGCAACAAATTGTGTTTCACTTCAGCCAGGGGTGCTTACTGGAATGTGAGGTTCCACTAGAGCAACTAAATCCCCTAATAAAGCAGGAAGCTGATCCAGCTGTCATGGCTAAATCTGTTTTACATTCCAAGAACAGACTTCAGGATTTCCACCAACCACTATAAAGTTCAAAACAAGCCATTCAACCCTTTAGGCTGGTGAGTCTTTCTCCATGGTAAATGTGCCCAATGTTTCACAACTCATTCTCTCAGAGATGGCAGTTAGCCACCTGGCAGTCTGTCTTACAAAATGTTTTCTTCCTTTTAATTATAAAAATATCCACACAAATGCCTCTCTTGCCTACCATGATGTTTCTTTCCACAATACAGTTCAAGTGATTTATGAGGGAGTAAATTGACATATTCTTACCGTGGTCGTTACAGCTATAGTTGATTGGGCAGTATAAAGTGCTGCATTTTTGCATTTTAGGTACCAGAATCTTTTGTTTGATTTGATTTACACTGATGACATTCAGTGCTGTCACTCTTATGACACAGCAACTTGTCAATACCAGCTATTTAATTTTGCAAAGCCATTACCCCAAATCTATTAGTGATGGCTCTTAAATAGCAATTTAGGCCTGAGGAGTCTTATATTTTGGGGGCAGTGAACATCTATGAAACAGGCTTACATTAATGTCTTGTATCTTCCAATTGGGCAGCCTAGGCAACTCGCAGAGCGATAGCTGTTCAGCAGAGCTTTGCAGCTGCTCCCTTCTGCTACAACCTGAAGAATTAAATATTCAGATCACCATAATATAAAAAAATGAGAAGGACGGGATCTAGGACTAAGGCTGGGTTTTCCTCTTGATCAGTGCATGGTTATACACAGACACAGATCAGTGCCTGCTGTTGCCTGTGTGAATTTTACTATTGACTTCAGTAGCTGTCTGGCTGGTCCTCTACACACTAGGGGGTGATTGACTAGTTGTTTAATTAACTAGTTTAAGCAGCATTAACAATAATCTCAGCAGCATCCAATGGATTTTCTGCTTTATATATACTGTGCACTTCCCTATTTATAGTAAACACCAGCAGTGGGATTCATCTGTCCAAATATAGATCCTGCATTGTAGGTGTCTGTATCAGAGTTAACTGTCTAGGCTCCCTTTATAGTCAAGGGAACAGACCTTCTGAGGGCAGAGCTCCTCTCATCCCATCTCCAATGTTTAAAATAGATTAAATGCATCACCTTCATTTAGGAGGTAGTGTAGGAAGGCCTATTTCTGTCCATTCACTATGAAGGGAGTCTGGCCAACCAGCAATGGTATAGATGTCTACTCTGTAGAGGCCACAACACAGAGAGATACTTCATCCCTAAAGTAATCCCAAGAAGGCCATGGCCATCAAGCAGCTCCTATATTTCCTTAGATGAACAATTTACCACTTTGCTGACTCGCAACAACATTAGCCTCTATCTCCTACTCATGTCATTTGGTGGCAGGGCATGTTCCAGAATGGTATTTCAGACCCACCCTTCTTGTTGGCTTTCACTCTTCTCCTCACAGTTGCAACTCCATGGTTTCATTTTACTGGCCAAGGAGGTAACGAGTTATTGAAACAAAACAGTGCTGCTGTGTAGCTGGTTGAGGAGATCATTGTTGAGCAATGTAACATGCTCTTATCCTTTGTCCCCAGAGGACTGAGCAAAGGTTTTGTGAGGCAATCCCATTTACTGCTGATGCCAATGCCAGGAAATGAACAATCTGTGTTAGCTTTTGACTTTTAAAAACAATGGGCTGGATGCAATGCCCTCTGAAGTTACCAGGAGTCTTGTTCTTCCTTTGTTTTCAAAGGGCATGGGGTCAGGCTCAACACTAGGAGTTTATTTTGCTTTGTTTATACACTTAATGAGAAATAAAAGTTAAAAGCAGGTGTAGTTGTGATTATGAGCAGTTGATCTATATGGCGAAAGCAGAACATGATTTTTAAACAAACAACAATCAACTTTCCTAGTTAAAATGTTTCGTACTAATTACAGATGAAATTTTCTATCACACGTGTCCTAGTTTAAGGTTTATATAGGAGAATATTGGTCTCTCCATTATAAAATCTAGACACACAACAGTTCTGTTGTAAAGCTCTTGTTATGTTTTAAAAGATGAATTTCCAAAAGAATATGTGTATTGCTTATGATTACATGCTGAAGATCTGTTCGTGTAGCAGTTCTTCCTTAGTCTGACAATCTTTTACATAAATATTGATAAGGCTTCTATCACTCATGTTCCCCTCTCTCCATTTTCCCCCTCCCTATGAAACCTCCCTCTGAGGACCATGCGTGACCCACTGTACTTGTATTTATGGGGTATAATGCACAAGCTTCTCATCTCACTTGGAGTCTGAAGAAGCCACTGCAGACCAAAATCAAATACCAGCATTTCAGAAACACTAGTTACCCTCAAAGAATGGTTATGTAGTACAGTGATGTTATCACCCTTACTTTAGAAGTAAGAAGTTGAATCATGAAAGTAAATGAGTGGCTTATTCATGATTGCATGGACCCAAGAGCAGAGTCTTTCCTGAGGCCATGTCCCATTCCCTCAGACAGAGAACTACATACCCTCAGTCCTACACCATGCATATACATATCAATTTATGGTTCTATTCATTGACTACATTGCCTATCTGTGAAATGGCTGATCTACAGGAAGGACAGGTTTGCAGGGACTCCAAGCCATAAGGACGAGAGCTGCTTCAGCCATCTAGATGATCATAGCACTACTGAGGCTGTGCATGATGGTGCAGCTGTGCACGATGGTGCAGCTGTGCACTTTTTATGCATATGGCACAACTGCCTACTAGGACTTGGAATGTGCCTGCCACACAACTCAGGCGTATCACCAAACATCATCTCCTCAGCTTATGGGCAAGTGCGAGGGTATAACTGGCAGTAAGAGGCTTTCTTATGTATGGAAAGGTATGTAACATCTTCATAATCTAACATCTTTCTTAGTATCTTTTAACACCTTTATTGTAACCTAGAGGGGTGTTAGAGCAAACTCCCACCAAACAGGGGGAACCTGTTGATGCACTTCAGGGCAGGGCTGCCATCCACAGTGACCTAGATAGGCTGGAGGAACAGGTCAACCACAACCTTATGAAATTCAGCAAGGGGAAATGGAAAATCCTGCACCTGAGAAGGAATAACCCCATCAATGATACAGGCTGGGGACTGGTTAGCTGGGGAGCAGCTCTGTTGAGAAGGACCTGGGAATCATGGTGGGCAGTCAGCTGAGTGTGCCCAGCAACCTGCCTGGCAGCAAGGAAAGCCAAAAGCATCCTGGGCTGTTTCAGTCAAAGCACAGCCAGGAAAGTGCTTAGACTGCATCTAAAATACTTTGTACAGTTTTGTATTCCCCAACTCAAGAAAACCACCAATACATTCGAGTGTGTTCAGCAGAGAGTTACCAAGATGCTCAAGGGTCTGGAGCACTTGTCCTGGGGGGAGAGGCTAACGAAATGGTGCTTGTTCAGCCTGGAGAAGAGACAGCTTTCCAGAGACCTAACTAGCAGCCTGCCAGTATGTGCAAGGAGGTGGCACCAGCCTCTTCACAGCAGTGCATGGTGGGAGGATGACAGACAGTGGGCATAAACTGAAACAAGAGACTTTCAGGGTGTATATAAAGAAAAAAATGTCCCTGTGTCAAGCAGAAAAAACAGGTTAGCAGAGAGGCAGTGCAGTCCCCATCCTTTGAGCTTTTCAAGACCTGACTGGATAAATTCCAGAGTAACTTTATTCTGATCTCATAAGTAACGTGCCTGAGAAGGAGGTGGGACCAGAGACCTCCTGGGGTTCCCTCCTACAATCTAATGAAAGAGAGCTGTCAGCAAAAATGGATTGTAAACTGGTTGAAAGGAAGAAGTCAGAGTTGTGGTTAATGGGATGGAATCCAGTTGGAGGGCTGTGACTAGTGGAGTCCCCCAGGGGTCGGTACTGGGACCTGTCCTATTCAATATTTTCATCAATGACCTGGATGAGGGAACAGAGTGTCCCCTCAGCAAGTTTGCTGATGACACAAAGCTGGGAGGGGTGGTGACACACCAGAAGGTTGTGCTGCCATTCAGCGAGACCTGGACAGGCTGGAGAGTTAGGTGGGGAGAAACTTGATGTGATACAACAAGGGCAAGTGTGGAGTCTGGGAAAGAACAACCTCATGGATCAGTGTAGGTTGGAGTCTGACCTGCTGGAGAGCAGAGAAGGGGAAAGGGACCTGGGCGTTCTCCTCCCCCTCTATTCTGC
>VZRW01004223.1:367103-401663 GCA_013398125.1 Aegotheles bennettii | reverse complement strand
TGGAGCCAGGCTCTGCTCAGTGATGTCCAGTGATAGGACAAGGGGGAACAGGTGCAAGGTGGACCACAGGAGGTTCCGGGTGAACATAAGGAAGAACTTTGTCACTGTCAGAGTGACAGAGCACTGGGCCAGGCTGCCCAGAGAGGCTGTGGAGTCTCCTTCTCTGGAGACATTCAAACCCCGACTGGATGCATCACTGTGTGACCTGCTCTGGGTGGTCCTGCTCTGGCAGGGGGGGTTGGACTGGATGATCTTTCGAGGTCCCTTCCAACCCCTGACATTCTGTGATTCTGTGATTCTGTGAAAAGATTTTGTCTGGGAAACACCAAATAATTTTTTTGAACTGCAAACTTCAGGCAGGAGTGTAAATGCATAATAAAATCATACAGCAGGCACATTACACATTCTGTGCAGTTACTTCCCCTATAGAATAGCTTTTCCATTGTTCCTATTTTTAATCCCATTATTATCACAAATCACCACTAATGCAGGGAGTGAGACAGAAGGAGTGTGGACTGCCATACTGCTTACGATGGCTTTTGGGTGCATTGCAGAGCATGCACAAAATTGTTTATATTCATGGCGAGATGTTCTGGGCTCTGCTTCACTACAAAAACATGTGCTTTGCCTATGCAAAATCCTCACAAGTCTAAAGTAATTAAAGTTTCTGTATTTCTATCTAATATTTCACAGTCAGAAGTGTGTGAGTGTGCACTACGTGACACACCACCGTGAGTCTGACACACTGGAGAGGTGTCTGAGCTGCAACTGAGTTATTGTGCAAGCACATACCATCTGTGCAGTAAAAGGGATGGCCTGAACATGGCTATTTAGCCATGCTCTACTATCCAGGCCAGGGGCCTGGAAATCTTAGCCAAATGGCACTATTTATCTCTTTCCACATGGACAATAAAATTGACAAACCAAGAGGATGGGGCAATGCAGATGTAGGGTATCCTTAGAACAAATGTGTGTGGTCATCTGATAGACCTTAACATTTTAAGACACATCTCTTCTGCTTCTGACGTTGAAGAAGCATCACCTCTTCCTTGCCCAAGGATAAAAGCAAGTCACAGAACTACAGCCCTCATTTTCTGTTCCTTTCACTCCTGGGATGGTACGACGGTGGAGAGAAATAAATCCCATGTTGGCAGAATGTGCCAGTTTAAAACACAGTCTCAGCACTACTTCCTGCACTGGCTTTGCTGCCTGCTGCCAGGCATCTTCTTCAGGGTGAGGGTAGATGTTCTTCAGGGCTGGTGGGAAGGATCACTAGAGCAGATTGATTTCCAGGTCCCAGAGCAGACCCTCTTGGGCTTTCAGCACAGTTTTCTCCCACAGGGTCAGCACTGTGTTTGCCAGAAAAGTGAAAAGGGCAGTGATAAAGCAGATGAGCTGTTTTCTTTGCTCAGGTCTTGTTTACACTCTAGTTCCCAGAAGCCTCTGTGACCAGTTGTGAACCAGTAGCCTCATCTCACCAGAAGAACCAATGAAATAAAACAGGAGAAGAATGTGAAAGTAAGAAAGTTTCCACTGAGTCCTCTAAAACACTTTGGGCTTACTATGCATGGGGTTTTTGTGCTGACCTAACAAAACTGAATTGGGATTGCATCAATTTAATTAAATCACTGCAAAAGCTGTGTAATCTAATCCTTTGTTTTGGTTAACACCTATGCAACTCAAACTCCTGAGCAATAGCTACATAAAGAGCTCAAAGGCATAAAAAAGACTCAAGCTCCAGCCCACCAATCTCAGTTTCAATTAAAGGCTGAGAAAGCATGCACTTCATGCCCTATACATCACTGTAAAGCAGAGAGAAACAGAGAAAATAGATGGTCCTAAATTAAAGAAACTCACACCTGGTAGGGACAGGCTAAACGGAATCAAGGAACCTTCAGTTCTTCTTCCTCCTTTGTAAAACTAGCACTAAATGCCAAAATCTTTTTTTCATACATGAATTGCCAGCCACCTCTAAGAACAGAGGCAAAGGGTCACCTTGACAATATTGTATGAGTCCCCTGAGGCTTTTCCAACACTTCATTTTAGTCATCTGGAACAACTCATTGATACACAGTCATCCCTCTCAGAAATTTCCAGAGAAATTAACCCACTATTACTCACACTGCAAATCCCAAGGGAGCAGCCTGGTCAATGCTTTTGTGTATAGTGGCTCCTGCCACATATGACAGTGCCAGACTCATGGAGACCATCAGAGCTTTCTTAATAATCAGCATAAATGGATCACTTTGCGACTCCGCCAGTTGGCAGCTGACAGCATCTCTAATGGTTTGTTGGCCACTCTTCCCCCTTCCATTTGCCTGCATGGATTCTGAAAGGGAAACCTCAGGAAACCCAGGAAGCATTAAATTAGCCAAGGCGGAGGTTATCTGCTCATTTCTGATTGCACAGACTTAAAATTAGCATGGCTAACTCACTGAAATCAACAAATCATGTCTTCTGTTGCTCTGCTGTGTAAATGAGGAGGGGGCTCAGGAGCCTTTCCCTCTCACACTCTCAAATACAGATTAACCAGAAACCTTCTTTGTTCTCCCTTGAGAATAAAAGTGGGGCTGGGAATTACAGAATTTGGGACTGGCTCCAGCAAGAATATACTCTGCACTTCTTTACAGTCACATAGCCTTTGCCCTTTCTACACGAGCCCCAGCAGGGCTCCCTGGAGGCACACTGACCACCTCTTCTTGTTAAAGCTGATTATTGCTGTGGTTGCAGGCATCCCCCCTTAGCTTGTCACTGCCTTCTGCCGCTGCAGCCGAGGTTCAGGAAAGCCAGCAGCCTGATGAGACAGCTTTGCACCGCTGCTCAGATAGCTGGGCTGTGGATGAACATCCTCCTCCTGGCCCAGCTGTGCTCCCAATGTTCTGCCAACTAAAAACAGTGGCACCAGCTACAACAGTAATGAACTACTCCACAACATGCAGCGTCTCCTCTGATAACCCAGCAGTTTGGAAGATAGCACAGAATTCTTCTAAGCCTTTAAATAAATCTTTATCACAATCAAATTCATTGCTCTTAAGTTCACAATTTTTTATTTTTTTTTCTCTTCCATTATGCCCAAATGTTTTGCTTGATCACATATGTGATGTCCTTCTAGGTATGATGGAGTTATTAAGGGATAAGTGTAGTCAGAACTGGCCTCTGTTCTCGTTATTTTCTTCTGACATACATCAGTTCAAAGGCAGAGTTCTGTGCAGCTTTCTGACCCAGATCTCTTCTTCCTGTCCTGTTTTTATTATTGTTGTGAGACATGACGCATGTATCAAAGTCTCCTTGTTTCCACCAGAACCTTTGCATTTTTTCTGCTGCCAAATAAGCCTCTCTTCGGTGTATAACACCAATAATGCCCCAGCAACTTTAATTACTTGAACATCACAAGCACAAACACTTTTTGTTCTCTGGTGAACACACACACACACCCTCGAAGCCTTGTGTCCATACGTGCAAGCAGGCACACATGCAGGCCTACACTGCCCTGCCAGTGGAAAGAAATCCTCTCTGTTCACAGAAATTTTGTGTGTTTACAGAACAGACATCTTTAGGCTCAGTTATTACAACGCTCCATTATTTCTTTTGTTGCAGAATGGTAGGGCTGGCAGGGACTTAGGTAAGCCTCATTAAGCAACTCTTGCAGTATGCATAATCATTGGGATGGAAGTTATAGGAGTGTTTATGATATTCTTACATGAATCAATTAAATATGGGACTTAAAATGACTCATCATGGTTCTGCAGCATTCACTTCCCATCTGTCTGACCTTTGTTCCTTACACAGGCATGCTGGATCTTCCCACAAAAATCTGAGCCTGGTCTGTAGCTGACAAGAACGCTGTATGACTTACATCCATCACAGAATGAGAGCATGCCTTAGGCTGCAAGGTTTGCTACTATGCTTTCAAAAACATACTCACAAATCACCTCTCCAAAGAGTACAGAATATCAGCTCTGGAAGTACCAGTGTTAGCTCTCCATCGACACAGTTACGGAAAGGTTACGTGACTTCACAGCTCACTGGCTTTATCTACTCATAGAGGAATATCTCACATAAAGCTCCACTGCCATCCTGCCCATCAGCATATGTAACATTGCACACAAGAACGTGCACAAAGACTCCTCACTGTATGGCACTGTCATCTTTGTTCATCTCTGGATGGCCCATGTCACGTTCTCAGTCACAACTGTAGAGACAGTAGGAGGGCAATGCTGCCAGCTCATTATGAATGCTCAAAATCCCTTCTCCCATTGACCACCTAGAAAAGTATTACTCACAGCCCACGTGAGCAGCATGGCACACTCTATTTTCATAGCACTCAATTGCAGGAGCATTAATTCATTTCCTTTCCCTCACTATCTGGAATGTGAGAAGTGGTAATTCCACTGGGAAGACAAATAAAGCCAGATTCAGCTGAGCAAGGTCAAATCAAAACACTGTGAGCTATGACTAAGGGCTTGAAGAACCAGCAGAAATGTGTTGCTGACTGCATGTGCACAACACAGCAGGTTCATGGCAGGAAGCTCTGAAGAGAATCTATGTGCTGCCAGTGCAACAATTAATTCCCTGAGCTGCACTGTAATTCAGAGACAGTTGGATAAGCATCTTAATATTTCCTATTGAAAGGGAAACACATTTCCCAAGAACTTCTATGAGAAGTTTTTTTATTTCCAGCAGTTTTAATGTACACAAAAATAAGCATCATCAAAGTGTGGTGGAAAAACGAAACCCATGGGAATGTTTTATACTACCATAGCACTGGTAATAATCACTACTTTATTGATAATCCACAGTCCTACATTCAATAACACCATTTGCCTTATAAATTAGGCAAAAATTCATAGAGAATAATTTACCACTAATACAGAAAAAACTACTTTTAAATAAAAGGGACTGCTAACTCAAGTGAAGACTATGAACCCTCTATAATTCTCTATCATCATTTGAGAGTGCATGGGCACAGCATTAATATCACCCCCCCACACTCTGACATTTGCACACTCTATCTGCATGGCAGTGACAGTGAGGACATCACAGACCTATCTCCCACCTCAGAAGAAACAGAGAATACACAGCCTCCATGTTGTTACGAGTGAAGTGCCACACTTGACAACAATATTGGCTAAAAACAGAAAATAACTCAGAAAAAGTGCAAAGGGTTTTTGAGTTGCATGAGTTCCCCCATCTGGTTCATAATACAGACCCCCCACACCCAGCATAAATGAGGGATTAGCAAGGAGGTGGAAAAGAGACCTGTGACAGAGACACGGGAGCTTTTCATACAAGCACTGCTGCTGAGAAAATGCATGTGCAACCACAGGTAAATTGTCTGTATGATTTATATATGAACTTGAGTTCTGGAAGTGAAGTGGCTACAAACCACGCATTGGTCATCTCTTCTCTCACCAGTACAACACCAATACTTATTTCACAGACAGCAACTCCACTTTGAGACAACACCTTGGGCATTGCTCACAAACTGAAGGAGAAAACAAATTGACTTGAAGGTCGTAAACTTTTGTCTACACCAATTCTTGCACGAGAAAGTCAATAGCAATGTAACATATCTCCTACAGGCTGAACATCTCCTGGCTCCCTAAGAAAGAAGCACTCTGAAAACATGTACAACATTCTCACTGCTGGTATGTGTTGCAGCTATCAACCAAGGAAGAAACTGCCTGCACGCTGTGTTATCAGTAACTTGTCTGCATGGCTGTGTAGCACATTGTTTTTGCTTCCTTATTGCTGCCCCTGCAGATTTCATCATTGCTTTCAAGGGTGTGATTAAAAATGCATTATATTGGGGTTGCAAATTAATCATTAAATTTGAACTGCAGTCAGACAACCCCTCCTAGTTCACAGTCACCCAAAAGTTCATTCTATCAAGTATTTATTTCATATATGGTGGAAGTTGTCTTTCAGTGTCATCTAGGAATGCCCTCAGAAAAAACCTGTATGTCTGCAGGGCCATGTGGAATGGCAGTGCTGTGAGGACATTATGGATGACAGAGTTTTGGCAGACATGGAGCCAAGACCACTTTTTCCAAAGGAAGCAAACATTGAAAACATGCACTTTGCCTGGACTCCCTATGTATAAGTCAACAACTTCCCATGGTGATTCACCATCATCACCACTATTGTTATTTATACTGAGAGCTCTTCAGAGAAAGAATTATCTCTTGCTGTCTACATGCACAGCATGTTCCATGGCTACCACCTCAAAATATGAAATTGCATTAATTCTTAGTTACTATGCCTTTCCCACGAAAGGCCCTCTACAACTACCTAAAGGGAGGTTGTAGTGAGGCTGGTGTTGGTCTCTTCTCCCAAATTGCTGATGACAGGACGAGAGGAAATGGCCTCAAGTTCCTTCAGGGGAAGTTTAGGTTGGAGATTAGGAAGAAGTTCTTTACTGAGAGGGTGGTTGGGCACTGGAATGGGCTGCCCAGGGAGGGGGTGGAGTCACCCTCCCTGGGGGGGTTCAGAAAACGGGTTGATGAGGCACTTGAGGCCATGGTCTAACGGTCAGGAATATGATGGGATAAAGGTTGGACTTGATGACTCTGGAGGTCCCTTCCAACCATAATGATTCTATTCTATGGAGCATTTCTGTGCTTATGTGAAAAAAAAAAACAGTAAGTGGACAGGCACATGAATTCCATCAACAGCTCTTGAGAAACGCATGAAAATATTTTGAATGCTTCTTCAGCACACTATAATTTCCATGCACACTTGCATATGAGCCAGTCAGGAAGTGCCTAATGCTGAAGCAGTGTTCAGTTGAGGACCATTGGAGGGGCTAGCCAGTCTGTCAGTGATTGGTGCTCTCATCTTGGAGGTCTGGTCTGATAACAAAAATGTCTCCTTCCTTTTCCTACAGAAAAGATTCCCTGTGTAACTCCTAGAACCATAGAATTATAGAATGGTTTGGCTTGGAAGGGACCTTAAAGATCATCCAGTTCCAACACCCTGCCATGGGCAGGGACACCTCCCACCAGACCAGGTTGCTCCAAGCCCCATCCAACCTGGCCTTGAACACTGCCAGGGAGGGGGCAGTCACAGCTCCTCTGGGCAACCTGTGCCAGGGTCTCACCACCCTCACAGGAAAGAATTTCTTCTCAATGTCTAACCTAAATCTACCCTCTTTCAGTTTGAAACCGTTCCCACCTGTCCTGTTGCTACGTGCCCTTGGAAAAAGTCCCTCTCCATCAGTTGAAAACACGCCTGTGACCAGACAGTGCTTTGAACCAGGCCAAAAAGCCACAGATGTCACCATCCTACAGAACCTTACAGATCGGGCTATTTCTGAGCTGAGCTCACATGGGTCTAAGTGAATGCTTCCAGAATGCCCTGCGTCAGTTTGCTGTTCCAGCTGACAGTACAGAAACTCCAGCAGATACTTTTTGTTCCTCACCAAGCACAGAGTAAAAGCCGAGCATTTTCCCTGGCTTCTGTTGCAAGAAAAGAAGTTGGCAATGGGTGATGAAAATTTTCCTAGCAACTCAGCAGGATATAATCTTCCCTCTCGCAGTTCCACAAGGCTCTGAAGAGCCCTTCAAAATTTGCTATAGCTTCAGAGATAAGTGCCCAGGGATCAAAATTCTGCAGTTCTGTGTAGCAGAAGGGCAGGCTGAGAACAGCAGTGAAGTGAAACAGTTAGAGTGGACATACTGCACCATTAGCACTCACGCACGTGTTTTCCTGATCAGCCAATTCCACAGAGTACAGAGATCAAGTGGATCATTAATTCTTCACGGTAGAATTAGAGGTCACTTGCATTTTAAAGCAACATTTTAGTGAGAGATATCTAACAACAGGAGAGCAAAATAAATAGCATATTATTAGTGGGTGCACTCTGCATTAGATTCATCAATTTAGTCACCTACTGAAGTATTCTCCCATCCTTTTGTAGTCTATGTAGGCAAGAGCTGCATACATAAATACTGGGACAGAGAGAGATTGTAGATAAAATATAACTTACTGGCACTGTACTTAGAGAATAATATCATACAATAAATACAGCCCAATGTATCTTATCACTGGCAACAGAAATTTGCAACTGTGGAAAATGTTCTGATTCCACAAATTTATGCCATCTGTGTACCATAAAGCAGACTATGCCACACTCCACCATTTGATAACTTCTCTTATTTGCTGTTAGGATACTCTTATCTTACGAAGCTTTCCTTCTACAGCAAGTTGCATAAATCAGGTTTCCAACCTCCCAGTGAGTTCACAGCAGAGACACTTCCACAGTACCAAAGGGAGTCAGAATTGCCCTATTTGTCCTAATGGTGTGCTAACCTGCCCACGTTTGTCCATTTTAATGTTTAATTTGCTGTTGTGTTTGTCTATAGTAACACAAAGCTGCATGTATGAATAAAGAAAACAACTATAAAATACATTATTTTGCTAGCAGCTAAATAACATCAAATATGTGTGAAAATCAGAATTAAGAAAGCCACGATGAAGCAGAGAAAATATGCCATCCTCACACTGGATCCCCTGTCTGCTTAGAACAGACATTTACACACTTCACCACATTGTATGCCTGGGAGCCCAAGCCCCTTAAGACAAGACGACATTTAGTGATTCATTTCTTTGTATAAAGAAAAACAAGTTTTCTTCTGCTACTAACAGCTATTGTAGGCATTGCCACTAGGCAGCGGGTAAGGGTGTACGAGGTGTGCGGTGCTTCACTCTCATGAGGAGAATCACACAGGCTGGATCTAGGTCACCTCAGGCCAACAGCACCTGTTGGCTTTTGGATGAGAATTTCCTCTCGGTGTTGAGAGAAAGAGAATGTGTAATTCAGAATCAAATCAACTTTTGGTGCAGTTGTCAGGGCCTACATGTTGATCAGGTATAGTCAAAGACTTAAGTTTAATACTAATTATTACCTGTAATACTTCAAGGACTATCAAAAAATGACAGATCATTGTCCCAAAAAGCAAAGCAAACATTCATCCATTTTTAAATTTAAACTCAAGGTATTTAAGCTAGTCTCATGATCTTTCACAGGCATAAACATTCACAAGAAACCAGTTTCAAAATGTTGACTCCAATGTAATCTTGGGAGTGGAATTTTAAACTCAGGCACGAGTGTTATTGCTGACATACATCCATATTTATGAAATTGGAGAATGGAAACAATGGCATGGGATTTTTTTAATCAGTCTATACTCAGATATGAAAAACATCCCTGGGGGACTGTTTGCACTCCAGCCACAGAGTCAAAGACATCTGCACTAATATTCATCAAATACTCTAGAATAATGGGAACGAGCAGTGAAATCACAGTCTATTCACTGACAGCCATCAAGCAGAAAGAAAGGCTAAATTTCTTGTCTTTGTTGGTGAGTGCCAGCAAAACACATTTGGATAGCAGGGAAAAAATGTCCCATGGTGCAACTGATCATGAACATTACAGACAAAAAGACAAAAAGACATAGTTAAGGGTTTGAGAAGCAAAGGCAGCTGTCACCGCCCCAACTTCAGCACCATAGCTTGCAACATGTCAGTATGACATTCATAGTAATGACTGAGAGCAAGCGTAGCATAACCCTTACTCATCAGTGAAGAGAAGAATAATAAACACTGGTAAGGACAGCAGAGTTACAACTCAACTATGTCCAGACCAAAAGTAAGATATTCATAATACCAAAGGTCATTTATTTCAAAGGAAGAGTTCTGAATTTCTTTATTTCTGTGGTTTTCCATCCTTAACTTGTATTTGAAATTGAGACATTGTCATTACATGATAAAACCATGACATTTCCATTGGATAAAGCAGGAGGGTAATTCAGCCAGAAATTATTTTCTGTTTATGAAGTAGCCCTTTCTTTTAAGGGTCTATGGTTGATTGTATTATGAATGTGAGGGTTATAAAAACAATGAGGAAATGTAAGGGCATGTTAAAAAGTCTCATCCAGTCTTAAGAGATCTGGTGTCTTTACTGCTACGGCCTCTTTCTCTATGACTGCCTTCTGCTGTTATCTTCAAGAGCCTGTATATTCCAATGGCTCTGCAAATGCTGGAAATTGGTGTCATTGGAAAAACCAAACACTCTACACTCCCATTACTTCAGTAGAGCTGCAACGGTGTAAAAATGGAAGCAAAAAATGATGAATAAGCATTTACATTTATTTTAGAAGAATTTTAAACAGCTATTCTGATTCCCTGCTGGTATCACTAAGGTAGAGTTCAGAGGATGCATGAGACAAGTAGACAGTCAAATTATGCTAGAGGCCCACTGTTGTTTCATTAATATTATAGTAATTATGGATTATTTCCTTCCAAATTCAAATACATATGCACCCTATAGGCCTGAATCTTATCGTAGAATCATTAAGGTTGGAAAAGATCTTCAAGATCATCTTCATTCCTCATCTCCAGAAATGACTGTAGAGTTTTCCTCAACAGTATGACCGGAGTGCCAAACATAACCTTTCTCACTGCTCATAGTTTCTGATTTATTCTTTCACTCCCAGCATTACACCAGTGGATGCCTTAGGTTAATAAGTGAACCATATAACTGTACTAAAGGATTCTAAAAGAAATAGCAGGAGACAACTGTCGCCATGGTACCAAACTGTACCTTCTTTTTCTTGAAGAGAAACATTAATAAGATTGTAAAGAAGAGGTGGGAGGGGAGTTTCCCACAGTAACAATGCATTGTCTAACATCCTGAACTTAAATGAAGGACTTTTTTTGAGAACCTAAGACTTAAAGAAACACCTAACAACCCATTCTCACTCGTGTTCACATATTTTCCACAAAGTCTTGAACATATCTACTGAAAAGAAAACAACTGAACAGCTAGTATAAGCTATTCAGCTGTGACCTGCAGTAAAAAGTAAGGAACAAATATAATTGATTCATGCAGTCATATCTTTTCCCTGTGCTATTATCAGTCTCATGCTCTCTTTTGGAACTTAAATGAGTTTATCCTGCTGTGTGCTAGCCCTAAAAAGGTCTACTTTTCTTTCAGAGAAGATACTCATTTGGTCAGGGAATCAAACTCCTACCTTCAATCTCTTGCTGAACAAAGAGCTCCGAACAAGAGAACTGCTTAGCCTAATGTGGAAACGCTTGATAACTTTCTCAGAACAAATACCAAAACTGTGAGGCATTCTTTATTAACAGGTATTGACTAAAAGCCAGCCTCTAACAGTGTAGATTCCCCAGCTAGAAGATATTTAAAATCTGAAAGCACATCTAAATTCACATACTCCATTTTTTTCTCTCTTTAGATTATACAGAATATGATCCTTTATGGGAGTGGTGAGTATTGTAGGAATATACACTTCACTTTTTGAGGTTTAGGTCTATCACTGTGGTAGGTCAGGCAGCAATCCTGTATAGAGAGTAAGGCAGGGACTCCTGCGGAATTGAGACCATAAGTGAAGATGAAAAATTACAAAAATAGACAAAAGTGGATAATTCTGTAAATATTATCTACTCAGCATATTCAGTCTTTCAGAACTTGCAGAACAGCTGCAGATAAACTACAAGTAGCAACGATCCAGTGTTTTTTACTCTAAAAACCTATGAATCGAGAGCACTTTGACATCTGATATTTGGAACTGACTTTGTTCAGTGACTTCTCACACAGCATTTTTCATGTGGCTTGATAGGATAAACACAGACTTTCTAATGAATTAGGGATAACAGAGGCTTTCATGTGATAACATGGCAAAGGTGTGAGGAAACTGGAAAAGGAGCACCTCAGACAGAGGCAATGGAAAGCTTTCTCCTGAAACTGTTTATAATAGAAATTGACTTCATCACCTTTGAAACTGCTGCTGAAGATGTAAATATTTGTGGGGAAAACTGATTTCAAAATGGAAAAAAATGAAAAACTTCAAAATTTCTGACTTGTAGTGATGCTTAGGACAGATTTACCAGAAAATGCAAAAAGAAATTCCAGAGCAGTTCTGAGTGACCAGAGCTGAGAGTCTCAGTTCAGTCAATGTTGATTTTTCATGCTTCACCTATGGCTGGTAGCAGCTGACAGGTACCAGTTTATGTCAAACCCATACACTGGAGTGGGTCAGGCTGAACTTTGAAGATACCTATCTAGGAGAAGCTTAATTGAATAGGTCAGACTAGATGCCTAGCTTTTTAACTCCTACACTGGAGACAACAGATCTCATGTTAAGAATGCTTCAGCAGTTCTGCTGGTGAAAATCCCCTCCCATTCAGCCACTCAGAGAATATCTGAGCTCTAAGAGTCAACCCTTGTGCTTAAACAAGAAATGTTGTTCTGATGATGTGTTCAAGGTGATTCAAAGACATAATGGGTGATAAGATCATTGTATTTTAGGTCTTTCCCGTCTCATTCATGTGTTTTTAAACAAACTAGCTAGGTGAGAGCAAATACAAATATACAACTGCCAAAACCAAGATAGATGTTCTTAAGAGGTAATGTCTCACTTTGGCCACTCAGTCTTTCTAAAACTATTCATATTTTGAATTTTTAGATCAGATCTATGTATGTCACAAGGCTGTATAAAAAAAATTACTTTTGTTGTTTTTTTCCCCAGAGTATTTTCTTCTGCTTCAGTACTCTGGAAGAGATGCTGGTGCTTTGAAGATCTTTGTATACCTGATTTCCACAAATGTTTTATTTTAATCAATCACAATTGTTGTTTTAATAATAAATTAATATTATTTTCTGTAGTCCAAAAAGGACAATTTTGAAAATGCCTTCAATTCTCACCAGTGTCATTGGTTTAATATTCAGCATTTGAAGTGCCTGACACTCAGTGCAGCTCAATAGCTGTCTTCATAGGCCTTTTATTTCAATGGTCCTTTACATCATAGAAAGATGGTAAAGCTCCCACATTTGCAAAGTGGTGTTTCAAGTGAACTACGTGTCATTTCAAAGCAAAGTACTGGATCTCCTACAGAGGAGCCATTTGATTTTAGTGCAATGAATTCTAGTGTTTTCCTTTGAACTTACAGCAAATGAGGCCTAGATTATTGAACCCCTATTGGACTTTTCACTTCAGCCAACAACAGACTTGTCAGACAACTTCAGGATTTGACATTAGTCCTGTAAAGGAGCAAAGACCTCCCTCTGCCTGTCCTCAGGTTACAAATTAGCTTTCTGATGAGATCACCCAGACAACTGCATAGAAGAGTAATGGACCCAGCTGGTGGACTGAAAGTTTTACCAAACAACCTATTAAAAAATTCCACAACAGGACCACCCAAATGACAGGGACACCGTGGACAAGCATCTGGAATGCATTGTATTTAAAAAATATTCATGAGGAAGAATGTCTCCCCAATCCAAACAATTATACAGGTAAAATATATGGTCAGCACCAGGAAAAGGCACCGATTCAGTAAATCTTGCTTGAATCTAGCTCTCAGGGATTTGATGTCTCCAGTATTGCTGTGTTTCTCAGCCGTACTCCGATTGCTTGGGAAGCAGGTGCACAACGTGTCTGCAGGATTCCTGACTACACCGTGCTGGAACTGGCTTCCTGGGTGTCAGAAAAACTATGCAGTGGATCCTGTGTGGGGACGTGGAATGGAGCAGTCTTACTCTCAAAGAGCAGTCATTTGGTGGTTCCTGGAGAGAGGGTCTTTGGGAAAGAAGGTGTTCATGGTCAGTTGCCAAATGAATGCTTTATGAGATGGCAGATGTCCATTGTCTCCCGAATTGTGACTTCAGTTTTAGGTAGTGCAGCTCCCTCCAAACATCCTGGTTTTATCCCATGTGGAATTCTGTCGATCTCTGTGCAGTTCTTGTGGCTGAAGCACATGCCCTGTTAACCTCATCCTGGATAATCAACACTCACCAAGGTCTCTAGATGTGTACAGAAGATACCATTTCATAAGATTGCCCCCCTCCATTTCTACACTTAACGAATTCTCCCTTTTTCTAGATCCAACCATTTCATCTTCTAGGCATTTATTGTGAATCCAAGGCAACTACACCAATTTTCTAAGATAGCCAAGAACCTCTCATCAATTCAAGTGTGTCTGCCAATTATATGACATCATCTACACAAGCTAGGAAGCTTAAGTCTCAGGGAGCCTCAAACAACAAAAAGTTCTGTGGACCAGATCCAACCTGTCAGAGTAATTTTAATCTAGCATTCATTGCCTGCTACCCACTTATCACAGGCCCTTCAGACACAATTTTGGGGGAAGGATAGAGGCTAGGTGTCTTGAGTTTGTTACTCTCTAACCTCTTCTCTCAAATTCTTTTGAGACTGAAGTGACTGGACTGTACTTGATACATAGCAACAGTGTAAACTTTCTTGCATCACATAATTTGCATGACCTGTGACAAAAACACACATGAATTTTGGGGAAAACGATAGGCACTACTTGTATGACATGCAACCAGACACCCCTAGGGACCTGATCCACAGAGACACCTCCACTTTGATCATGTCATAGACACGCTTGCTGAGGCAGGACAGAGGAGGCTGTGAGGTATGCAGTCCTCATAGATGGAATATAGCCTTTTCTAACAGATGTTTGAAGAATGTTGCTCATCCAGTGTTATACACTGGACTACATCATGGCTGGTTAAAGAGAGAACAGCAGCTCTATGGCCTTTTCTGTTCTATCAGCCTTTTGAATCTGTTGCTCAGTTGCCCATCAGTTCTTGTGAGACTGCAAGAGTTGTTACACACACCTTTCATCATTGTTGACACCTTATCCATAGCACTGCTCAGTCTGATTCAGTCACTTTTCATAGCCCTCCCTTTTGAGCTGAACCTAATGCCATTATAAAATCAATGAAAAAAAAGAATTGGATTTTTTTTTAATAAGGCTTTAAGCCCTATTCTTACATTTTTTCCCAGACCCTGTTAAAACACAAATATTCAATCAATACAGTTTTGGCCAGGACATGCTGCACTGTTTTTCAACTCCTCTTTCTTTTAAAAGTGGCCTTAGTCTGTTCAAAAGTACTTTTAAAATTACCTTTCCTAGTACTGATGATACATTTTCTCTACATAATTATTTGCATTAGCAAGACATTCTTTCCTCATGAATGCTTTCTAAATACAGTGCATTCCAGATGCTTGTTCCAGATGCTTCTGCCACCTTAGTGGTAATGTTACGTGTTCCTGTAGCTTTTGCACTTTTATTTGCCCCTGTGTTGGCTCTGTTTCTTCCATGGATTAAGATGATTGAATGCCGAGATCCTTTGTTGTTCTGAGAGCCATACCATTATGCCTTGCAAGCTGTCCTCTCCCTACTGCATGCCCAGACGCATGTGTCATCAGGTACAGCGAATACATGTTTTCAAAACATCCTTCTTTACCTGCAGCACTTCTCTATAGCTTGTCCAGTTACTGTTAGCCACCCTAGTAAAAGCAGGACTGGCTCAGTTTCTTTTCCTGCACTAGTTAACCACCATGTAAATGCTTTTCTAGTTAGTCTGAGGTGTTCTCTAGTTGCTGAGCTTCTTTCTCCCAAATCTTTGCTTGTGCTGTCTTTGTGATCTCTTCACTGCTTTGATCATGCTCTTGCTTTGCCAGCAGACTTGGCCTGTTTGTGCTTTTCTTGTAACATTCTATTTTGTTGCTTGTCCAGCTTGTCTTTGTTTGTTTATGACTTCCAATAACTTCTCTGAAGTATTTGCTATCACTTTCTCAAATATTTCCCATACAAGCTGTAGTGAGATTTCTTCATCATCCCATAGTAATGGCCTGAAATGCACTCTCAGCTTCACCTTCCACGTCTCCTTTGCCAAGCTATCTTTACACTTATAAAGGATCAGAGAGACAGCGACACCCAATCATCTTCCTGGCTTATATCTCACTCTTTCCCAGAACAGAAGAGTTCATGTTCACAACCACACTTGATACTTCTGTAGACGGTAGCATCCCACCATGACTGTCTGCATCTTTGACTAAAAATAACGTGTTTAATGTGGTTTTTGGTCTGACCATTTAGGGAACATCATATGACTTCATACAGATATATGTATGTGAGAGAGCCAAAGAGATATTATGTGTGACTTTCATGACCTAGCTATTCAATGACTTTTTAACTCAGCCCTCACATTCATATCATCAATTATCAGATGCTGGAAGCTTGTCTTCCTCTTCTCTGCATCTTCTGCTGCTTTAGTTGGTGTCTGCACCAGAGTATCCTATCTATGCCCTGTTCAGTGAGTGTACCAGTTGTAAACTTGCAATACCAATTTGCCTAAATAACAGTTTCCAGTGGCTCATTGAGGAAACTGTAGTGCTGCCTACTGCCGTAGCAATGCTATTGGCATGCCTTGCTTGCCCACTTGTATATCTGAAGTTGGAAAACTGTAATTTCTTATTGTCATCTCTCCTATTTTCTGTTCTGAGAATTGCTAAATTCTCTATAATTTTTTACATATTGATATGCTATTGAAACATAAGGCAATGTGACACAACTGGATACAAACATTTCCAGCTTTCTTTAAGCCAAATATTTTGACCCTCTCAAATGATTTTTTTTTGTTCTAAATTTCATTTTGCAAAGGCTGTCCTCTTTCCACTCTGATTCACAGAAGAGCAAATCAAGAAATGTCAGAATCTCCTGAGAGAAACAAAATGCAGGGCTTTGACCAGATCTAGTAAGTCATTGCCAAAGATCAGAGTTTATCCTTGCGGTTCATAAATTTATATGCAAGATATACCTTGATGGGATAGTGAAGCTAGGATAGTGCTGCTGACTCACTGTGATTCTAATCTTTATGCTCAAGAAACTGTTGATGTATGCAACTTCCTGCAATGCCCGTCTGGTTGCAGGAGGCTCAGTACTACCACATTTACTACAGAGAAAGTCCCGCAGATTTCCGTGGGTTTACTCTCAAGTGAGTGTCTGATTCCCGATCCCCCCATTTTCCACAGTGAAGACTTGGCTGGATAGCAGTGCTCCATTCTGGCCTGTTACAGTTACATTCCCTTCTCATTGTCATTGGTACATCAATGGTTTGGAGGGATGGTGTCTTGATAGATAGGTTACACTCTAAAGCGTGGCTGGGATGCAGCCAATACACATACCTGGACTTGAGGTTTATGATGTGCTCCAGCTCAGACTTTTCCCGAAAAGGAAAGTGGCTGGAACATTTCTGTCATCCTCAAAATAGAGAAAGAATCATAGAATCATAGAACCATTCTGGTTGGAAGGGACCTCCAGGGTCATCAAGTCTAACCTTTATCCCATCATATTCCTAACCATTGGCCCATCAGACCATGGCCTCAAGTGCCTCATCAACCCGTTTTTTGAACACCCCTGGGGACGGTGACTCCACCACCTCCCTGGGCAGCCCATTCCAGTGCCCAACCTCCCTCTCAGTAAAGAACTTCCTCCTATTCATATTGTTTCAGTCTGTATCTCTCAGCACTCCCTGGAGGACAGAGCACTGGAACAGGCTGCCCAGAGAGGTTGTGGAGTCAGGGGTTGGACTGGATGATCTTTCGAGGTCCCTTCCAACCCCTAGGATTCTGGGATTCTGTGATTCTGTGTGACAGTGGAAAGACTGAGCTGTTTGTGCAAGATACCATCGACCAAGTGGGGCTCTTTGGGGAATAAGGTATCGAGCAATCTGAAGGCAGAAACAACCCGACAGCAAGGAGTATTTGAAGAGTTGTCACTTGCTTAAATATCAGAGAGTAGAGAGTTATATAAGAACCAGAAGAAGTTTGTGTTTAGTCTAAGGATTTAATTCCTCTCTCACCTCAGTGCAGTTGTAAAGAAGCCACTAAGAAGCCAATGGTGTATAAACAGTGTTAAGATGAAAAACAGAGCAGGAGGTATCCTCTAGCTTGTGGGCCCTGATAATCAAATCCACAGTGTTACAGCATGGCAACACCACTCGATTCCACACATCAGCAGAAGCGCCACAGCAGAGAACAAGACCTAGTAAAAAGCAGACAGTAACCCTGAAAACATTCAGGACCAAGCTGTGTTCTCATTGACAGTAGTGAAAATGGAGCAGAACTGCATGGATTTCCAAGCAGAACTTGGCCGTCAGTGGCAGAATGAAGAGCCAGTGAGTCATTCTCACATGCCAGCTGCCACTGCCACGTACAGAAACAGCACATGTGCTGGAGCTGTGCTTGCTGCAAAGGGCCACAGCAGCTCCAGGTACTGAGATACAACACCAGTGTCTCTGCATCTGTCAAGTTCAGCAGCATCAATATGAAGAGGAACTGTAGGTGCTTTCTTCCAGGAATGGTTAAACCTTTTCCTATTTAAATCCAGATGAAACAGATGAAAAGTCTATTTTTTAAAAAAATCAGAGTGAGTTTAGCCACTGGGACTCTTCAAAAGTGAAGCTATTTCATGCCATTTGCATCACAGATTCACATGCTGCAGGTTTTTTTATACTGGGCCCAAGATGCTGGAGGAAAATCACTTTAAATAAACTTGCTGCAGGATCCAAGACAATGCACCCTGGCCAGGGCTAGGAGGACTCTACTGCTGATGGGTTTGCTGCCAGACAATTGGTGAGCAGAAATGCTGCCTAGAAAAATGCTCACCAATTGTCTGAAGGGAAGTTCAAGGAGTAAAAATAGTCTGTTCCAAAATGCTGTTGCTGCCGGAGAGTTTGACAACAAGTAGGTTTGCCCTAGAGAACACCTTTTTTCAAGTACAGACTTGAAACAGGTCAGTACTATGCACAGCTTATCTTCAAGATAGACCTGAAATAAATTCTTTGGTGAAGGATAGGTCTGGCAATCCAGGTCATTCCACACTATTTACTTAGATTGGAAAATAATTCCACTTAGGAACTTCTTCCTGGTTACTGATGCTTCTGTATCTCCTGGTTTTGTAACTGCATACTAAAACTAGATGACCCACCAACAGACAGATGTTACAACTGACACTCCAAAATGCAGGTTTAGTCTACTCACCACAGGCAGGGGAAACACATCTTAGAGAAAAGCCTATGAATGGCACCTTTACAGCAGGGCTTGCCAAGAGATAATATCATGCAGCCTTGGGTTAATGGCATCTCTGTGACAGGGAAGAAGCAAGCTAGCTATGACCTGCAGTGCTGGAGAATAACATCAGCTGTGATTCTGTGCCCAGCTGGTGTATCATGAGCATTTCCACTTGGAAGAGTGAGATGAAGCTGTGAACTTGTCTTGTTTATAAGGTATGCTTGGGATGGCCACAGCAGTGAGCAACCTAGAAGAGTGGTGCCAGACCACCCCCCCAGGGTAACAGAGATTCTTGCTCTCTGCGAACAGGCTGGAAAGCAGGAAGCAGTGCTGGGGGACTTGGTCTGCACCGTCCTCAAGAAGAACCCCAGTAACTGGCACTTCTGAAGAGAAAGTCCTGCTTTGTTCATTTTCTTGCTTTCTTTTGAACCGTGTCTGCAACTTGAACAAAGCCACTTAATTATTTACTAATTTTACACTTCTGTTTCAGTACCTGTTGGGAATGGCTCTTCTATCCCATATTTTACACCTGCTACTTGAAGTCTCCCTCGGTGCACTTTTCTAGAGTAATAAACAACAGTTTGTCTTCAGATCCAGGATAGAGATATTATATAATATAGCTACAGAAGGAAAAAGAATAGCTTCCAACCTTTTTTCAGGCATCCTTCCTGTGATATCTGTGTGAATCACAGATTGAAAGCAGGCTCTGAATTCAGGCTGTTCTCTCTAAGTACCACATGTAGGTGAAATTATTACAACTTAATCAATTTATCATGACAGCTAAGGGACTGGAAAAGAATAATACTTTTTTGTGACCCTGCTGTCTGAAAGTGTATGTCATAACAGACTCTGAGAGCACTGGGAGATGTTTTGTTTTATTCAGAAGCATTGTCCAGAGCAGACTCAGATAATAAGCTTGCAAAGGAGACTTCCACTATCAGGATGAGACATTTGTGCAAAGTGAATTTTGAATAAAATCTTGCCTGATGGTTTTCACAAAATCAACTTAATTTACTTTCACAACTATGTATAATTTTAATCATTGAAAGACTGATCCTCTGAGGTTATGCTTCACCATAAATAATTGTCCAGGACTTTTCCTGTCTCCCTTGACCTTGGCGATGAGTACAATTACAGGGAGAATTCCTCCATGACAGTTTTATGTTTTAAGATTCATAAGGCAGATTTTTGTAGTTAATCACACAAAAACCAATGGATCACACAGGCTGCAAATGCAAACTATTTGCAAAAGTCAGAACAAGGAGTTTAGTCTATTTCTGTATTGGCCAACAATGAAAAAACTTGATGAGGGGAAGGAAAGGGTGAAATGACCTTTATTTTCTCTAATTTTGGTATTTTTTGCTTTAATTTGGCAATTAAGATCTCTGCTATCCTTATAACAAAATCAGTGACCCTTACACCTTGCTGTTTCAAGGCAAGGCAATACTCTTGACAACCATGAGAAGACTCTCAGCTGCATCTAGATTAAAGTCTTCCTCTCTTTTTTTTGAGTGCAAAGATAAGTTTTCCTTACAATAAGAGTTAATGAAGTAATTATCAACCAAAAAATAATTCTGGTTTTGACTGGCTTACTTAAAAGATCTAGTTACTATAGCAGGAAAAATGAATATTCCTACTAGGATATGACAACAAATGAATAAATTCAGAAATGCTAGTGTGGTGGTTTGGACAGTTACTCTATCACCCAACCCCATCCGGGAAGGGGAATTGGGAAAAGGAAAAGACACCAGTGGGTTGAAATGAGAACAGATTTAATAGAATAATAATAATGAACTAATATTAACCCCAGTGCTAATGTAAGACACACAGTTATACTCAGCTCCAGACAGCAGTCACGAGCTGTGTGCTCCCAGCAGTGAGGGCTGAGAGCCAGCACTGAGCACGACAGCTCCAGCGAGAACGCGGTGGTCACAGCAAGTGGAGGAGCAGCCTCAGGCATGGGATGACCAACAAGATGGACAGGACCCTCTCGGGAAGGCAGCCATGGTAGAAGCCCCCAAACATCCCCACAAACTTCCCAGTATATAGTGAGGGTGATGTTTATGGTATGGAACACTTGGGTTGGCCACCTTGGGTCAGCTGCCCTGGGCTTTGTCCCTCCTGGCCCACTGCACCTGCTTGGTTTGAAACTGCCCTCGACCTTGGTCACTGCAGAAACCTTCACACCAGAGCTGGGGATAAACTAAATAACACATCTCATCTCTTTTGTCCTCACAGAATTGGACTCTGCAGCCTCTCAAAACTACAGTTTCTCTGAACAGAAAAATTATTTTATAATTCTGTCCCAGAAAAACCAGGACAGATGCATCATTCTTCTTAATGTATCAGTAAGAGCAATTGACTCAACATTTATATTTCCAAATTCCAAAAATTAAGTAATGGGGACATCTTAGCAGTTAGTGCCTTATAATTTAGTGGCAGTATGAATCTTTATTATCCAGGTATTTACAAAGTTAATCTTTAACAATACCATGACACATGGACATAGATATTGATTATCCATGTTCTAATAGGAGAGTTTTGTCACCAGCCCTGTGAGAGAAGATGCTGAACTTCCTCATGGCTAAGCAAAAAATACTCAGCTGGAAGCTGGGAACTTGGACTTGACTCTTGGCTAAAATGGCCATTTTTGACATCTTTTATGCTCTGCTAGGCTCTTGAGTTAGGGTTATGCACACCATTTATTAATGCTTGTATAAAACACTGAAAATAATTGGATTTATTAAACATATTTGTGTTATATGGAGCACTGAAGACTGACATATCAATTCTGCATTGGTATAAAATCCTGTTCCACCTTGTTGAAACCAACTAGGATTACACAACTGTAAAGTCTTACAGAATTTTTGTTGGTGAGTGTATTATATCTAATTATCCCACCTTATCCTAATTATCTTTAATCTGTCCTCTTTGGAGTGATAGTTGAAGAGGCACTACAAGTGGATTCCAAAGACATTAAGTAAGAATTTACTGGGATACTTATGTGGCTTAAGGCCCAATTACAGTTTTTGTTTGAGCATTTACACTGCATTACTACTAATGTTCAATTATCATATGTGTTAGTTCTACACCACACTTCTTAAAAAATTCCAGAGAGGAAAACAGTTTTCATGGACTAGGGCTCCTCGCACCCAGCTGGGATGGGCATACGTAGTAGAAATAAATCCATCGTGAAGCTGGGAAGGAAAGGGAGCTCAGCAGACAGGCTCACATGTCAGAGAGGAGGAAGGAGAACATGCAGGTAGATACAGCTGCTGCCTCGGCCCTGGTGGGAGGACACCCAGGCCCCTCTTGCGGGCAAGGGGAATGTTTTATTTCCTCCTTTTTCTAACCCTCCTGACCCACAGCATCTGCCATCGGTGCTCCCTCTCAGGCAGTGCTGTTGGCTGAGGCCATTGCAGCAGAGCAGCAGGTGACTGCCCAACCTGTGCATTTTACTGGCTGCTTCCCTTGCTGTTCTGTCTCGTGTTCACCAGGTAGATACTTGCCTGGCACTTGGGAGAGAAATGCTCAGGCTGCAGGAGGGAAGGGTTGCCAGCAGGTAGAAAAACAGAGCCTGCAGACATGGCAAATGGTAGGGAAAGCAATGTACATATATCTTTTCTCTCCCTGGGAAAAAGTAATGGGAAAGTATGAAGGAAGAAAGTATGAAAGCTGGTTAGACAGCTGAATGATGTGAGGGTGTTTGTTAAAAAAAGATTTTTGCTAACTGTTGTAGAAGGACACATATTTTTTAGCCCCCAAAAGCATTTTACGCCCCAAAAAATTCAGTATTAAGAGGCTTATTCACAATTTCCCTCTAAAGCATTAAAGGATTCCATCACTAAAGGAAAAGTGTATGGCACACAAGTCCAGATCATCTAAAAAATGGCTGCAGGGGAGAAATCAACACCAGCTGCCAGCTCAAGCTAAAGAAATGGAGGCTGCAGGAAAAAAGTGGCCAGGAAGGGAGACAACAATCCAGTAGACTTCTTATGGGAAGCAGTACAGAAAGAAGACTGAAACATGCCCAGAGGCAAGGATGTTATGGATGTTGAAAACAAGATTAATTTCATATCCCAGTGCTGTAGCTGACAAGAAAAAAAAAGAAAAAATAAAGATGCAGTTAACACACCAAGTAGGACTGTGCAGACTGTCTGTGCTTGCTAGGAAAAAGAGACTGTCTGCACTACAGTCTAATGCACCAACATGTTAGTACTGCCAAAGACGTGCACTCCATTGCTTCATTTGCAGCTGTGAGGTGAGATTAGTGACCTGTTTGATTGCACCAGAATTGTGTGGGCAGCTGTAACATGGCTGCAGTAACATGGATAAGCTGTCCCCTCAACCTGTAGAAATGTTACGAGTTGTGGGTGAGGTGATACGGACACGGGGGAAAAGGAGATTTTGCAGGAAAACCTTGAACAAAAGATAAAAAATGACTTAATCCAGATGACTGTTTGTCCTAAAGAAAACAATAACCTACCAGGAGGTGATGAAACCATAACATTTATCAAACAATGCTAAGGAATAGCAAAATGTAGCAAAAATGAGCTAGTGAAAGAAAACATAGGAAAATACAAGAAAATATAAGAGACACTCTTTCTGGAGCCTGGCAGCTCTACAAAGCTCTCAGGTCTCCAAGGAGACCCAGGGTCACTTTAAGTAAAGATAATGCCCAAATCAATTGTTAGTTTAACAGGGCTCTGCCGTGGAAAGGATGAGACCACCTGGCTGCAGGCACTGCCAGCTGCTTGTGGAAGACTAAGAAAAAGAAAATGGTAAGGATGTAAACAGTGATCTTCCCCTTACAACAATCCTCTGCCTTCTGACTGTCAGCCATTTAGGAGCTTTCTGTGCCAAAGGCTGCATTCAGAGCACAGCACTTAACGTGTTCCTTTGCCCTGTGAATTTGTCTGACCCTTTTTGGAGCCAGTTCAACATTTGCAGTGATTGTGCTCTTTGGAGTAAGATAATTTCATCAGTTTATCTTTGCGTCTGAGGCTGACGTGCAATGTAATCACCAGCAATTAGAAAGCACCAGGAGCTGACTTCAGCTCCGGCTCAAGCTAATGAAACTCCAGGATGGTGACGTGAGTCTGTCACAGCATTTGTCTGGGGCTGTAGGTGGTGACAGCCAGCAATTCTCTCATTCAAGTCGAATGAAAGCTTTTAATCAAAATTAGCACTGAGTTTTTCTCAGTAGGTTTTTGGGGTTCTTTCCAGAAACAACAACAGATGAGGATAAAGCCCTGTCTAGAAAATCATTACGTGTATCGGGTTACTTGAGCAGGAGTTTTCAGAGTAGGGTAGCAATGGTTCTACACAATCAGTGGTAGACTCCATCCACACATCAGTGTGCTCATATCTGCAATGGAAAGCTCCAGCCAGGTCAGTGAAGCACTGACAAAGAGGGGAAGCTGAGCAGCAGGGAATTGCTTCAGAACCTTTTGCAAGGAACGAATGATGGAGAAGGCTGCCTCCTGCACACAGGGCAATGTGTTTGAAGATGAGATTTTGTTTCAAGGAAACCAAGCCCTAATCCTGTTGAATCAAAGGAGTACACCTAGAGACCAGACTACTCTCAAGGACAGGTTTGGAGGGTATTTAGCTGTTTAATAATACAAATAGGCATCCAGCATATTCTGCAAAAGAGCTTAAGAAACTCAAGCCCATTGGTTTTAGGCATTTCTGGGAGGAGAAAAACCTTTGCAAGTCATGTCCAAAAGGATTCACATCACTCTGCTAGAGAAAGCCTCTTTAGCAAATACCAGTAAATTAGGTGCTCAGGCATAATAAATATCTGGCCACAATACTAAAGGTATTACAAAGAGGAAGTAAAACTTATGTGACCACAGGTAGCCCAGGAGGAAGTCTTACTCCTGCATGCACACATACACCTGCAGCACATACTGAATGTCTAACTTTGAAATTATGGCTGTTCCTAAATAACTTTTAACTTTTGGCTTCTAGTGCAGTCCCATTTTTAACCTTGGCTGTTACTTTGAGAAGGGCTTTCTGGATGGTGCCATCTGTCTGTCACCAGTTACTGCTCAGTCATATGCAGTTGTGAGAATACGTCCTAGGAGAGCAGAATATTCTATTCCATTTGGTTTTCAAGCTCATGCTTCATAACACTGTAATATCTGACCTCTTCCTGTGTTCTCTGGTACTTTAACAGTGATTTTTGCAAACTGCAAGATTTAAAACTATGCTTGTAATTTTTTGCCTGTAAATTATGTCTTTTTGCCCATTTTTTATCCCTTCATCTGCTACAAACAACAATGCGATCTATTTTATGTGACTGACTGCATTTTGCCTTTCAGTTGTCGTGAGTGGTACAGTCTCAAAATATACAGAGTAACAGTACACATAAATCCCTTTAATATGCCAACAGTCTCCTTCTAGCATTACCCATGGATGAACATCAGTAGTTCATAAATCCTGAGTAATGTTTTTCTCCTTGCAGAAGCAAATGTGTATCATAATACAGAGACAAGGATTTTATGAAGACTGTATGGTTTTACCTGTATATTGCTTTTTACAATATACAAACTTATTAGCACTATAATTTGTGAGAATCCTGTGGCCAGATTTGTTAGCCTGGTCTCCCTTCAATGTATATTAAATTCAATGGCATGGCTATACCTGCACTTTAAATATGTACCTTCAGACTCATTGTACATTTTTATAGAATTTCTTTAAAACTACTGCTATTCATAGATTTGATCTGAACTGAATCACACTAAAGAAGTTAGCAAAAATACATGGGAGACCTTAGCAGAGGGACTGACTTCATGCTTTCCTACAGAAACCTGGACCCGTATTTCAGCATAGCTGTACCTTCCTAAGGCTCGGGCTTGGATCTACAATTGGCAGCTCATGCTGATCAATAAATGAGAGCTTTTCCCTACATAAATGTTGCACCAACTGAACCACAATCGATGCTTTAATTTAGTGACAGTGGTGCAAATTCCTTTGTGCACATGGCTGAAAACCTCAAATCCTGCAAGGGACTGACTTAAGTCTAATGAATTAAAGACATATTAAAATCCAATCAAGAATATCCACATAGGATTTTGTAAGAATTCCACTAAATTTTAAAACATATCTGGATAAACAGATGCAACTTTGTGTGTAAGTGGGCCCAATGTTACAAAATTATACTGAAGTCAGTTTTCAAGTTTTCAGACTATTTTCAAGAACTGCAATTTTATTCTTAAATTCACTGTAATTGTGATTAAATTCTTTTTGCTGCACACTGATCAGCTGTTTACATCAGATAGAGTAGAGGAAGGAGCACAAATAAGATTTATAACAATTTAGAATCTATCAGCCATTATGCTTTCAGTTTCTCGTAAGTTTTAATAATTAATGTCCTGAGAATAGCAGATGGCCCCAATTCTTTTTAAATTACTGTAGTTAAAAATATGTATTTTTTTAGTCCTCCAATATGGCACCAAATGTTACTGCTTCTGGCTCCAGCACCTCTTTCTGACTTACACTCTCTGATTTATCTCCATTCCTCTGCTTCAGCTGAGAGACAAGGTGAAAGCAATTGTCATTCTAGACAGAACAACAGATATGTAATTTCTGTTTCATTTTAAACATGCAGACAAAGGACTGTGGAGTTCATTTTGAATCCATATATACCTTATAGTTTGGAAATTGCACTGATCCAAATTCCACCGAGGTCTTGCCTACATGGGAAGATTTAACAATAGACCACTTCTTGCCAGTATATCAGTTCCTCTAGTTTTATTCTCTATGTAAATGTTCTTGTCCCAAATCAGAGTATCATCCAGGAAGAATAATTCAGGAGTCATCAGCCATAGTCATGTACAGTTGCCATACAGGACATGTCTATTTTATAAAGTCCCACAGTAACAGAACTCTGTTAACTACAACACACCACAAACACTTCCCAAAACCTTGTGACAAATGCAAAATTTGGGGTAACCCACAGCTGCAATGTACCACAGGACAAAAATTAACACTGTTGTCAGTGTGCTATGGCTCTGCAACAGCAGAGTAGTTCCTAAACAAAACTCTGAGACTATGCTGGGAGGCAGAGAGAAAAGAAAATGGCAAGAGACCCAAAGCTAACGTTCCCTGCCAATCCATCCTATGTAAAATGTTTTGTTTTCACCCTAAATCTGACCACTGGTTTATGTCTGAGCACGCAAGCAGAACACACAACTTTCTGACCTCTACAGGCAACTGGGAGATGCCATAAGGCATGAGCTTTTTAGTGTGTAAGGCTAGTGCAGACAAATATTGAGTTGGTCTCCCTCAGATCAGTAATTTTTGGAGATGCAAATACCTTGGATACTCAAGGGGTCTTAATTTCCCATACCCTTAAATTTTCTCGTTCCAACATACAGTTCCACACTTAAGTTTATAAAGTTCAAGTTTTAAGGCACTTTTGGCTTCTTACCCTCACTACTGTTGTTTGGAAGATAACTCCAAGCCATGCCCTAGAAATATGCCAAGACATTTTTCTAATTTTTTATCTAAACTTCTTTGATTTTGTGGTTATGTTATTCTTTGATTTTTCTCCCTTCTTAGTATTTCCTATAATATCTTTTAACTCTCTTTTGATCTTCCTTCCTCTGCAGCTATTCCATTTTAATCTCCTCTTCTTGAACATAGGTGAAAACTTGCACGTAATACTGAAAAAAAGGTCTTATTGGCTCTTTGTACAATGCAGCTCCTGCATCCCTATCTCTACTACAAGTGGCTCCACCAATGTGTCCTAACACTGCATTTCACTGCTGCTTCAAAATGGTCGTCAGTTGTCATCCTCCAATAACCAACACACTGAGATCTTCTTCTTCCACTTGGTTCCCTGTGGTGGATGGTTATTTTAGCAGATGGTGCTGGTATGTCATGTTCCTTTAAGAAAGAAGGGACTGAGTCATGCTGGCCTTTTGGACAAGGGGAGACCCAGGAGCAACTGCCTGGAGGAGAGACACTTCCGTGATGACAGGGTGGAGCTGGCAGAGGAAGAGGCAAAAAACCTCCCGCAAGGCAGCAGAGGGACTGAGAGTGCTCTCTAAGGAGCAGGGAGCAGAGCCAGGGCTAGATCTCTATACCTTCTTACAGTCCAAGAGAGGACCACACAGAACTTCTGCAACCCAGAAAGCCACTCAGTGGACTGAAATCACAACTAGAAAGAAGGATCCGGCCAACAAAGTTACTGTGGGCAGGAGGGGAGCTGTTTAGAAATTGATTTTTATTTCTGATGTATCTCACCTAGTCACTGAGCTGTCTTTGTTTAAAGCACAAACTGTTCTAGTGTATATGCAAGTAAAACCTGACCTTTTGAGATTAAAAGCCTTTTTTGTCTGCTTTGGAGAGGTCACTGTAAGTAGGATGCCCAGGCAGAGGCACTGCAAATTTCTGGCTGGCTTAATATCCCATGCATGCATGCATGACCTTGTGCTACTGAGTCTGCTACTGTTTCTGTCACTTGTCCTTAAGCTGAAAGTGATTAAACATGGTAGGGATAAGTCTCAAAACTCTTCTGTGAGGAAGTGTCAACAGATTACCTTCTTCATCTTGAGAACTTCTCTTTTCATACATTGTAGTCTCACGCTAGTCAGCACCTTATCGACCTAATCAGTTCTTGTGGTAATCCTCACCATTTCCACTTCAGTAATAATTTGTCTTCACACTGCAACAAGTGCTGCTCTAACACGTGTGAAAATTCAGACTGTCCCTGTGCAAAAGGTCAATTATCGTATCCAAAAAGATTTTAATCTGATACTATCTACATTTGATAAAACCAGGATTATCCCATTTTGCATTTGCCTTCAGGGCTTTAACTATTCTTTCCTTCAAAGATTTTCCAACACTTTATACAGTGTTGCATTCAAATGAAAAGACTCCTCAGAGTTATCTGGGTGATTTCTCTTTTCCCCTCTTTTAGTATCTAAAAGTGAAGGGAGATAGAGAGTTTATTGACACGAGTACATTTATTCTGTCGATAAGGCCTGAATTTGTATTCAGTTGAGAAAGCCATCTTTTATCAAATTTTTTGGCTTCTTTTATAGGTATAATACAGTGTGATCAAGGTTGCCAAGGTTGCCAAATCTTCAGCTTTGCAAGAACAGCCCGCCCACATGCCAGGTTTATAACAAATATAAAAGAACTTACAAAAAATCTCATTTCAGCAAAGCCTCATTTTTCAGCAGAAGACTTTGTCAAAAATATTAATCAGACCAATCCATAGATTTCTTTTACTATATAGTCTTTTCCATCACCTCTGTAATCTTAATGGCAGGCTTAACTGGCTGAATTTATGTTCTGTTTGGGTTCTCATACTGTGGCCACAACACTGCTGTCTAAGGTATTGCTTAATCATTTAAGTTTTGGGTAAGCATAGGTTAATGTCACTGGTGCCTCATGTAACTGCTTTTATGGGGTAGTATTCACTAGAAGGCAAAAATTCAAGAGTCTTTCTTTGTAAAAATTATCTTAATTTCAACAATATTCACAGTGATTGATGAGTAATTTAAGATGCATTGTCATAATTTTAAAAACATGTTTTTGAAGCACTTTTCAATATACTCAAACTCATGGAGACTTAATGGTGAATGCAGAAAAGTGGTTAGAGACCTCTTTTTTATTTCAATGAATACTTGGTGATGTGTTTATCAGGCTATTCAAAATGTTTATCACATTGTGAGTAGATCCATCTACAAACAAGATAGCTTCATAGATTTTAAACACAGAAGGGAATACTGTACAACACAATATTGCACTAATGATTCCCTGTACCACAAAAGACTACAAGTCTGATAATTAATTCTACTTCAAATCCAAGAGCAGTCTTGCTTTGAAAATTTCCAATGACACATCTCTTACAATTCTTGCTTAGATGTTCTGGTGCTGATTTTTCTTATCTCAAGACGTTTTCATTTTATTTCTAGCTGTGACTTTCAACATCAGATCATCTTACATTTCACTTATTAGGTATAAGAGCTGCCTTCTAGTGTGTGTTCTTCACAGACAGCAATCGAATCACCCCCGTACCTCTGCATCAATGAGTTTTTGCATCTCTCACTGTAACTCATGCTTCTCTTTCTTTTATCATCTGTGCCTCTTCCAAAGCAACTACTTCTCATCATTTTTAAGAGCATGTTTTGGATGGACAGCATTTTGGTAGGCAGTCTACCAATGGTTACATCAGTGCTAACTCCAGTGATAACACAACCTTCTTATTCTGTTTGCTGTTCCCCAAGGGATCACATTAGCCATTGCATCATACTATGGAGATTTGTTTAGTTTGTTATTTCTGACCATTTTTTCAGTCATTACTTTCCATACTACTGTCCCACCTTCTGCAATGATGGCCTATATCTTTTAAGATGTCTATGCTGAAATACATTTCATCTGGTTTACCAAATAATTCATGTCACTGTCTTGATGTTCTGTCTTTATTATAATTCAGCACTCCCCAACAGTTTGAGAGATGTGCAGATTTTATCAGTAACTGCTTGATGATGATTTGCCTTTTACAGCAAATATTTTAAAATCAATTTATAAACTATCATATTGAATATTACTTGGGTTGCTTTTGCAGTTGATGAGCAATGACAGTCCATACAACGAACCAACAAGACTGATCAGGAGAGCAACCTTTATGAAAACGTGTTTTGAGTGAACTTGTACTCTGTGTAACAAAATTTGGCAGACTGTGACCAAATCCTTCAGTACATTGCTTCTGCTCTGTGACTCAAGGATGAGTTTTTAAATTGGAGATGAATATTATGCTTTAAAAATGTGTCCATATTTTCAGAGGAAGGAATCACTGCTCTAAAAAAGATGAGGTCATTTTGAGAACGTGAACATTTCTGCAGTTCGCAATAGTTGTCCAAATAAACCTTACTTTTACAGTAATAGAGACCACTGACTTGAAAGACCAAAATTTAGTGTTTTTGAAAATATTTCAGCAGATAAAATCTCACCTGCTCTGTTTGTGTTTCAGAGGAGCCTGGAATGGGTGTGGTGGAAACATATGAGCTGAGAACACCAGCCACAGGAACCAGTAGAACCAGTTCTTCTCTGTACAGCCTGGGAAATCCTGCCTTCAAAGGCATGACTTGACTGCTTTTACTAAAATATCTAGCTCACATTCAGGTAAAATTCAGACTATAAATCACTGTCTACTGGGGCCTACCTGGATGTAGGCCATTTTCATAAGAGCACACATTTTCCTACCATATGACAACAGAATTTGACTGGCATGTTTTAGATATTTCTCTGAGTGCAAAGCCAAAGAGAGCTATGGCAAATCCTTTTTTTCTTAAAACTGTAAGATTTTTTTTTCCTGGGAATCAGCTCTTGCCAACATGTATCCCACCCCAATCACAATCCCATTTAAAATGCACTGCTTAAAATGCACTGTCCAGTTCTTCCACTAACTGCAGATGTTGGAACCTCAGGCATTTATCCCACTATTTGGGTTCTCTCCACCTGTCCTTGAGAGACAGAGTAATTTCATAATGTGTATGCTTTTTACAGACAATGGAAGAAACATTCTTTTTCAAAAATCAAATCTGGTTAAATGATGCTTAAAAACAACAGCAAGCAGCACCTCATTTTAAGTCTGTAGCATTTAAACATGTAGAATATTAAATGAATAAAAATATTTGCTCTTCTCATTTGACTGGACTACACAATCCAGTTAGGTTCCTGTATTCATTGCTGATCAAGGAAATATGAAAAGAAATTGTGTCCAGCTTGCAATTTGAATTTTAGTGACAAGTCTTTGTGTAAATCTGTATGTGTAGATCAATTTGATATTGATAACAGTCAACACACAGTTTATTTCATGTTTCATTTGGATTAGTGTCTTTTCTCTGTGTAACTCATAACAATAATTGCTATATTTAAGAAGGTTGTTGAAAGGCAAAGAAATGAAGCTTTGTGCTTAAAACCAGTGATGATTTATAAAAGGAAGAGTCAGTCAGTCATTACATATGATACACAGGTCAGGATAAACTGACCTGAACAGCAAACCACTTATTAATAATGCATTCGTTTCCACCAATCTTTGGATTGTTCATGGATTCTCTCTTCACACCTAAGATTTTATGCTTACATATTGTATTCACCCACAGTGATGACATTCATTCAAGGATCATTTCAACCTGAAAGAGTATGGGTTTCCAGAGGAGTGAATCTATCCTGCACAAACATCCTCCAGGGGCTTCCTTAGATTTGTATGATCTTTAAAAAGGGGTATAATTCTGTTTTAAATAGTGGAAACAGTTTGCCAGAGGAATCCTTAAGTACTATGTGCTAAGTTAATTCACCAAGCAATCAAATTAATCAATCTGATCTGGTATTATAAGAAGGAAAAATTTACTACAAGGCTAAAGCTCAGGTTGCAGGGAAACTGGGCTATATTATTTAGGATCTCAAAAAAAAAAGAAAAAAAGAAAAAAGAAAAGGGAAAAGAAATCATTTACTCCACCTGAGATTAAAAAAGGAGAATTAGGTCAGCTATAGATTGTAGGTTTGAAACAGAGGAGCTACAAAAGAAATTTAGGACAAGAAGCTGTTACATCAGACAATTAGAGGAAGGAAAGGGCAGCTGATAAGCAGAGGCTGCAATTGCTCATCGGGAGAACTAAGAGTCATGAAAAATCCTTTGCTCCTTTTTCACCAGTTTGGTCCATGCTTATGCCAACCTTTACTTGATGGCTGGGGAGTGCAGGGGTGTGATCTTACTTTCCTCTAAATTGTCAACAGACAAGAGATTTAAAGGATGAATTTGAGTCCTTTAAGACACATGAAAAACAGAGCCATTATAGCTTGATTCATATGGAACAACTCACTAGCCTGACACCCACTCATTTCCTTTCAATCACAATGCAGGGGAGTTTCCTGTTTAATCACTTCTCAGATGGTCATAATTTTGTTAGGTTCATCCTTTCATCTTCTTGATCTTCATGAATTCAACATTAGAAAACATATGCTAATTAGGAGTTGCTGTGTGGAGTGTACAGTAAATAGCTTAGCTGGATCAACAAGAAGGCAGAAATGATAAACACACACTGAGAGAAGGTGGGGAACTGCTCACGTAAAAAACAAACAAAAAATCCAACCTTTATTGAATTAATGTGGACAGAGGTAGCATAGGCACTATAAGAACTTCACACAGGAAATCTAAAGACAGAAGAAGATTTAGAGTGAAGAAGCTCAATACAATCATCATTTGCTGTTGCTGATGCAATGAAGATATGTAGCCAGTTGGGAACACCAAAAAAAAAGTGAATTTTGAAAATAGCCAAAATTAGGTGGTAAAGTAACATTTTGCCCTACTACTCCCTATCATTTAGTAGCAGTTCTGGTTCCATGTAAAGATACTGCTATTTATTTATAAACAAAAGAGATAGAAATGTAAATTTACAGGCTTGTTTCAAATGATGGGCGTCAATTATCATTAAATCATGGATGTTTCTAACACAGGTGGCAACATGGAGGATGACAGTTTTATCCATAACAAGGCACATCCTGTACAGGGCTCCTCACAGCACAAAATTGTTTTTCCAGACAGCTTTCTATTCCACATAGAAAATACTTTCCATGAGTCATTTTGTTTAAATATAAAAGAGAATTAACTTTGATCGTTCTCACATCCTTCTATGTTTGCTGTCTAAGAACATTTAGGTGATATAATGTCTGCAGAAAGCAAATTTTAGAGGCAGTCTCCTCATGTTCTATGTTGTACATTAAACTCTCCAGTATTCTCTGTGCCCACCTTGTCATTGTGTCGAAGATTAACACTGGGTGCAGTTTTGGGCTACACAGGTCAGAAAGGACATCAAACTGCTGGAGCAGGTCCAGAGGAGGCCACAAGCATGGTGAAGGGCCTAGAAGGGATGGCCTGTGAGGAGCAGCCGAGGTCACTTGGATTGTTCAGCCTGGAGAAGAGGAGGCTGAGGGGTGACCTCACTGCAGTCTGTGGCTTCCTCACGAGGGGAAGAGAAGGGGCAGGTACTGATCTCTGCACTCCTGTGACCAATGACAGGACTCAGGGTAACAGCAGGAGCTGAATCAGGGGAGGTTTAGGTTGGATGTCAGGAGAAGGTTTTTCACCCAGGGGGTGGTTGAGCACTGGCACAGCTCCCCAGGGCAGTGGTCACAGCACCAACCCTGCCTGAGTTCAATAAGTGTTTGGATGATGCTCTCAGGCACATGGTGTGACTGCTGGGATGTCCTGCACAGGGACAGGAGTTGGACTCCATGACCCTGGAGGGTCCCTTCCAACTCAACATGTTCTATGAATCTATGATTCTTTGATTCTATGATTCTATGATGCTAAGGAATCACACAGTAATTTGATAGAAGGCAGACAGTAGTTGCAGAGTTCCAGCACTCCTTTCTCTGCCTCCTAAAATCCATACATATTCATACAGTTGAGTCATATATTCTTCATTGTTCACCAATGAAATACTTCTCTGCAGCCCTCCTCTTTTCTGTTAAGAGTATTACAGAATCACAGAATGTCAGGGGTTGGAAGGGACCTCGAAAGCTCATCCAGTCCAACCCCCCTGCCAGAGCAGGGCCACCCAGAGCAGGTCACACAGGAACGCATCCAGTCGGGGTTTGAATGTCTCCAGAGAAGGAGACTCCACAG
>VZRW01004223.1:307506-367008 GCA_013398125.1 Aegotheles bennettii | reverse complement strand
CTTGCACCCGTTCCCCCTTGTCCTATCACTGGACATCACTGAGAAGAGCCTGGCTCCATCCTCCTGACCCTCACCCTTTACATATTGATAAACATGGATGAGGTCACCCCTCAGTCTCCTCCAAGCTAAAGAGCCCCAGCTCCCTCAGCCTCTCCTCATAAGGGAGATATTAAGGGAGTTCCTTACTTGCCATATTCACCAGAAAAAAAAAAAAAAGAGGCTGTTATTCAGTCTTTTGTAACCCAGATAGCTGAACAAGGAGCATCTAACCCTCTCGTGTTACTTTATGACAAAAATTACTTTGAGAAAATATCTGAGGATGTTGCTGAGGTGAAAAAGTGTTAAATAAAGTGAGCATGCATGGTTGGTCACTGAGAAAAAGGGAAGCTGAAAATAGAACCTGCTTGTGAAAAGGAGCATCAGGGACTTCAGAAACAGCACCAGAAAGAGTACGATTGAGACAAAATGAGATGGGGGGAAAATCAGGGACAAGCGGCTGGAGAATTGTGATCTTTCAGAGGGGACAAAAAAAGGAGCACCTAGCTGGTGAGTAGGGAGGGCATCAACATTAGTGAATATTGAACATAACACGTGGCTTGACAAACTCTAGTAGAAGGAGTTAGTGAGGGAGGACAAGAGATCTTTATGCCTTTTTTTAGTCAGGCTTCTCACCCGCTAATGCTACCAGCAACTAGCTTCAATCAAAATGTTCCAAGAGCCTTACATTTCATCCCAAGACTATTAAAGGACCAATTTCCTACATGGAGAGAGGCTTGAATGAGTTTTATTTACCAGCAATGTTTACTGTCTCCTTCCACCAGAACCTGGCGTGCCAGTTGCACCATGCTGCTTGAGCTGATCTAACTGTTCTTGCATGCCACTGCCCCATCTCTGGAGCTGTCTCTGGCTGTATTCTGACCTTGTACTCAGATGATTCACCTCATTAAAAAGAGATAAAATGAACCTAGCAAAAACCAAAATGAAATTTTCCCTTGTTTAGGAAGATGAATTGGTTCAGTCCACAGCTGGAGACATGCCAGAGCCAGGGCAAAGGAAGGAATGGGACATGCAATGGAGAGTGTGCTGGAGAGAAAGCTGCAAGTGGGACTGATCCATTTTGTGACAGCTGCACTGTGAAAATTCACCTTTAGAAAAAGAGGACAGCCACTATTCCTTTCCACCAAATACTTTGATTTGATTTCAAGATTTTAAAAAACAGTAAGAGAATTTCATCCTTTAAAAAAAACCCAGAAGATTCAACTACGACATAGAAAATAAAAGTGGTGGTGATTTTCCATTATGTACTTTAAGAATAGGATGGAAAAGAGGACAACATTCAACACATGAAAAGCCATCTCTGAAGTCAGGAACTGGCTTAGATTGTTTTCTTTCCTGAAACTTTTAAAAGCAAAAAGGAGAACAGGATGCTTTGTTTTATGAAAAGGTTTGAAGGAGATCCAGTACTACCACCACAGATGACCCCTCCCCCCAGGATAATAAAGACAAGACGACATGAAGTATTTTAAAAGACAAGTTACTATTGCACTAAAATTCAGTTTTCAGTGAATTGCCAGACCATAAAGGTTAAGCCCACCATTTTGTCTTTTTAACTCTCATTTTCCTTTCCTTAGGTCTCCTTGACTTTACCAGCAGAGGGAGCAGGTGGAAGAACAAATGGGCAGGGAAAAGGAACTGACTTCGATTCAACTTTGATCTTTGCTCTTTGTTCCAGACAGAGAAAACAAGGACCAGTTTCAGCAGCTGCTGCTCAAGTGGGTCAGAGTATCCACAGCCCGAATGCACTCGCTTTGCCTGAGTTCTCCCTTCTTCCTCTTGCAGTTCCTGACAGCAAAGTGGTATTAGAAAGCCTGACTGTTCTACTGGTCCCGCATTATTTTCATCCCTGTGTGCTGGCAATATTTAGCTGAAAATTGAGGCAGAATTCTCTAGTTGATGACATTTTAAATTCAGCTACTTTCAACCCTTCCTTGAGCCTTCCTCATGCAATTTCACTGTGTTTCAACCATTTTTATAGCACCAGGCTTTACTGTAAATCTGGAAACATGCAGCCTATTTGTGTAAAATGAAAAAATATCAAAACTCATAAAGAAATTCATGTCTGACTAATGCAGTGCTAGTTTCAATCTATTGGAGAAGCTTTTCAGTTCACCTGCCTCTCACAAGGGGATTTGATAAGCTAAAGTCTTGTTCAAAACAATATTTACAAGCCATTACATTTTTCTCTGAGATGTTAATGTTCTCTGTAAAACACCTGGTATTCTTCCTGCCTCTCATTTCTACCTATTCATAGATAGCTTCCTCTGCACCATTCCAGAATATGAAAGGGACTCAATACCTAATAATGAAATTAATCCAATTACAATCTTCTATTGTTCAAATTCAAAGATCCTGCATTTTTTTCTTTTTCAGAAAAACTCAGCATGTAGGAATGGAGACCAGCACTCCTTTTTGGAAGTTAAACCTTTTGGCAATATGGGCTTATTTTCCTTAAAACAAATGTCGATGTATGGGACATGTAAAAAATGGCTTACAAGGATGAGGCATTGTTCTGTCCTCAATAAAGAGGAGGAGCACCACTGGGATCAGTTCAGAGATACAGGGAAATGCTTGATACCAGACTTCTCAGACAGACACTCCCAATAAAATCTTATGGAGCAGTTTAGCACTGTCTTGAAGTAAACAGGCTTTTTTCAGCCCAAACTGAAGTTGCCTTTTTAAAAAACAAAACAAAACAAAAACAAAAACTCAGTCATGTGGGGCTTTGAGCAAGTCAAATTTATTCCATACAGACCAAGGTGAGAACCTAACAGATCTGAAAACAACGTCTTTTGCATTAGACCAAAGATGAATAATCACTAAAAAAAAAAGCAATTGCTGACTAGTTTCTGAAATTCTGACTGGCACTTTACAAAGATGATTCACCAAGTAGCATGGAGGAAATGGGTGGCTTTGTAGCAGCTGCAGACTCCCACAGCAGATCTATAGGTGTGGCTTATCTATCCCTCTCAACCAGAGGAGATAAACAAGGCTTTGAAGGAAAAGAGTAGAGCCAAAGCCCTTAGCTCTGTTGCTGTACCCAGAGGACTCCACCAAATCTTCAAGAAAACTCTCAGCTTTGAGCTGGTAAGCAGTTATTTGGAGAAGGTACAGAAAGATTACAACCAACTGGAAGAAAAGCCTTTAAATCTGTTCTTCAAGTGGAAAAAGCTGTGCAGAACTACAGGAGATATTCGCCGGTCTTCCTCATACAGAACTATTTCAGGCTATATTTGATAAGAGGCCTGATGAGCTCATGGGTGATAGGGCTCAGGCTAATCACATCAGATTTATTTTCCCAAAAGTTCAGACAACCAGCAGTTGATTAATGTCAGCATCCCATCCATGTTATAGAGTTCCTATGCAGCCATTTTTCTCTAAACAGGAGAAGGTCTGATCGACTGACCCAGCCACACACTGAATGTTACACAGACCAGTAGCTGACAAGGTTTGTCCAGTTTTGGACTCATCAGCATTTTCCCATGGAAGTACAGGCCCCTGAAGAATGAATTCAAACTGACTGGCAACTGCCTTGCAATTCTTAGTTGCCTTTCTTGGACCACTCAGAAGTACCTGACCATGGGCTGAAAGTCACTGAGATATATATGGTCATACATTGCCGTGCGTGAGAGTTCCAAGTCTAATACCATGATAAATATTTCTTTCCCTTCCTACATTTTTTAGCCTCTTTCAATGAACTAGTCAGGAGAATCTCTTTTCACCTCAGTGTGACAGAACTGTATTCTTAAGGAATAAGTAGATTCATGTTTAGAAGATGAAAATCCTTTTACATGCAAATAATATCCTCTTACTTGGTACAATCCCTGATCAGTCTAGCATACACTGTATTCTCTGTTTATAACATAAATTAGAGGACTGATCATCTCACCCAATAATTTGGAAGCACTCCCTCTACAGGGCCATTCAGATGGGAACAATGGAACTTCAAACATGTTGGTATCCAGTTTCCAAAGGAAATTCGCAGTCAAGGTTAACCTAGCCCTATCAATTACGCAATTACTAAGTGACTTAAATTGATGGTGAGTACTGCCTCTTTCCATATGGGGAAAAGTAAACGTAATTAAAATAAATGCTGGCCCTGGTATTTTGTTTACTTTCAACTCTCTCCCTATTCATATTCCTGACATTTATTTTAACATATTGAGATTCTTCTTGTGGGACATTGGTAACCAGACCAGAAATGCCCTACAAGCCCTATAGAGGGCATTACTCTGAGAGGGTGGTCACCAAGAGGCCACAGATAAAGCTGGAGTTGCTTGTACATCCTCTAAGTCACAGCCCAAGATCCCATCTAATTAGTCCATATGTTAATATTGCATACACTAATACTTAAGAATGTATCTTGCTGAGTAGATTAGAGAAAACAAGCAAGGACTCAAAAACTGCTCCCTTTGTAAGGCAATTCCTGAAATATCTCAGTCCATGTACTCAAATCCAGATTGCTAAACACAGGATGATCAGCCTGTAAAAACCATGTCTCATCTATGCCACACAGGTAATTAATGTGCTGTAACATTGCTTGTTGTTTGCTACAAAGCATGAGGATATCTCATCATTCAGTAGATCTTGTCAATGATATGAATCTTTCTCACTGCAGAGCTAGGTGGTTTTCACTATGATTGCAGTATGTACGATCAAGTTCTTCCACTGACAGCCCACACTGAACAGGAATGAAAAAGGTAACATGCAATACTGTCCTGCATCTCACTTCCACCTACAGACATGGCACGGCTCACTGATTCTCTAGTGAAACTGCCTAAAACAGTTCACTTAAATCTGGGGCTTATTTTTGCAGCTACTGCTCAGGAGTCTTTATGAATGGCACACAGCAAACCTTACCTCAAAGGACTACCTCTAGGCTCTGAAACAGTGCCAGCTCTTTTAAACATGTATCTCAATGACCTGCCTGAAACTTGAGCTTGTAAATAATCTGACCTGATGACATCTATTTGGGCATTAATTCTTAGGACTTTTCTGACCTTGAGAATAACCTGAAATCTGATTCAGCAGCAATACTGTCGTAACTGGCATTTGCAGTTGAATGCTTCACTACTGTAATTTCTCTTCTAATTGAAGTTTAGTTTCTCAATTAATGGAATAGAGTCCATGTCTGGTCTATCTCAGTTTCTTTTGATAGATCTTTGACTTACCCTGTCCATCTGATAACACCAGCTGTCAACGTCAAGAACTGAAACAACCTGTTGACAAAGTTGTTGGAGGTACCATGCACAATCTTCAAACATTTGCTGTCACTTTATTACTCAGGAAGGAGTGTGGTCTTCCAATTTCAACCTCCTTATCTCATGCTACATTAGCCAACATGCAGCCCCATGCAATTGTATCCAGTGTTTTGCATTACCCATGCTGAATAACAATGTTCTACCACACTTCTATTCTGAAGACACTCGAGCCAAAAGGGTCATGAGTATCAAAACCTTGCCTGATCTTCTGCTGTATTTATCTCTCTATTTAGCCCTTGTTCAACTCACCTACTGTTCTGACATCTCATGTGGTCAGTCTTGTTATGCTGTGGCATTTTGACAGCAGAAAACACAGACCTTGCTGGAAGCAAACTGTTGAAAATCCTACCATTTGACTGCCACGTTATACACTGTGATCTTCCTAAAACACTTCCAGATTGCTCAATGCTAAAACACTGCAACCAGACTCTGTTACAGCATAAGGAGAATGTGAACTGCAGGTGGAGGCTACGATTCACAACATACAACATAAATTTTCTAACTAGATGAGGTCTAAGGGCACCAGATTCTGTATCTCAAAATGCTGAGGTTTCATATGACCAGATTTGCACATATTAGTACAGTTAGTAATGCTATTTACATGACCACTCGACTACTGAGCAAGTTAACCAAAAGAAGCCAGGGCAAACAAATGCTTTCAAAGAGACTCATCGTATGTATTAACATTAAAAAATAATTATGGTTTAGAGATGAAAATTACTGTCCAGTTGGTCAACATCTCAGCCTCATTTGTCAGTAGCATTCAGATCATGCACCCTGACCTCTGACCAACATGCAGGGTTTTCTGTTGGGTGGTCACATTGACTCACTCTACATTCTTAGTAGATTTTCAGGTCCACAGGTATTGAACCTCTTCAAGGGGCCACAGGAGTCCTATCTATACAGGGATGTTGCTGTAAAATAAAACTGGCATTTCAATTTACAGTGTGCTAACTACTTCATACTGTGCTCCACAATCAATGCTCATTTAAAATCACACAGACATCAATTGCAGAGGTGGGAAGTGGGAGAAAAAGGCCCCTGTACTGATATTTAATAGTAAGGTGAGCTAAAACAGGAAATACACAATGTATTGTATGAATCATTTTGCTTCCACCTTACTGCAATACTATTTACAGTACATGTGGAATAACAACTACAAGTTGTAATTTACCCTCAAAGGACTACACGGTCTAATGGACCAATGGTTAGGAATATGATGGGATAAAGGTTGGACTTGATGACCCTGGAGGTCCCTTCCAACCATAATGATTCTATGATTCTATGATCCTATGGAGCTACAGATGTGCTGAAAATTGCACACATCTTTAACCTCAGCTGGACTGAGGCCAGCAGTGCCACAAGGAAAGAAGATAGTGAATAAAGGCTTATGTTTACATCGTTAGACTTGTCTGATCACATCAGGTATTCCTATCGATGCACATGTGCATTTGCAATGTTGCAGAGGGAGTGTTCACTACAGAACCAGAAACTGAACATCTTCATATTTCTGCAGTTCATTACCTCCAATTACATCACTTATATTTAGGAAGAATTTCTCTGGAGTCAGTGTTCAGCTGATAACTTCTTCCACATGAATCATGATAATGCCTGTTGCTATTTGTATGGCACTGGAAATTATCAAGATAAATAGAGAGTAAGAATGACCCTTTTACTCTTCAGAACATAGTTTGTTCTGATTTTTTTTCTGCTGGTAATTGGTAGTCATCGGCAACTGTTGAAGCAGATAACTATTGCAAAGGATGCAGAACTCTGAGGAATAGATTTCTTGAAGTAGGGGGATTTGGTTAGTTCTTCACAATATTAAAAAAACCACTATCCAAAATAAATTGCAAACAAATCCCCACATCACTTATCAAAGGAACAATCAGTAAGTGCTGATCACCTTTATTAACTAGTTTCTTTCAGAGGGGATTTCAAGGGTTGTTTTAATGTAGTATGTGTAATTTGATTTGGAAAAAAATGGGTTTCATAGAGGGACATTTTTCCTCTTCACATCTGCCGGAACATTATTTGTGCATAAACTTGGCCTTCACTATGCAGATCTTTTATATTTTAGATTTTCTAGGGACTGGCAACTGTAAAAATAAATTTTACATGCTTTGGACCAGATGCTTAAAGTCTTGCTGTATTTAAATAGCATCTTACTCCTTGAGTACTCCACTGGAGTGAGATCAGTACACTTTATCAGAATGTGGCAGTGAGTGGTTTGTTTTGTTATTAACATCAGGATCTTTCCGTTCTGCCACCAGGTGCTAAACAGTCACAGGAGATTTGTTTAAAACCGATTACAACAAAATCAAAGCAGAATTCACTGACACGGCTTTGTTTACAAAGGCTGAAGTCTGATACCGCTATTCATGTGACAACTGGCTCGTATTTGAGTCACAAGGCTTTCATGTAATCTATCTCACAAGCCCTGCAACAGACCTGAAGACATACTAACTGTGCTCACTTTTTCCCTGTTATCTGAATATTCCATTAAGAACAGGCTATAGGTGCCTTATTACGTGGTATTAGTGGCCAAGCTGGGAGTCATGCGTGTGATTTCTTTAAGTCCACAATGAATGATTTGTGACAGGGCAGATCTATGTGTGAGGCCATGGAGGGGCAAAACAAATATTCTTGACTGTAATTGACTATTAAAATGATTGAAAGGCAATGGGCTTCTAGCCCGTAGGCGGGGGTAGTTTTATTTCATTCCTTCCCTTTCATACAGACAGCAAGAAACAGCAAATGTGATAACAGCAAGGAGACTGCGGTTCTTTGGAGAGCTTAGGAAGGTATTATGTGTGGAGTGATTTCAGTGAGCTTGGGATGTCAGCTCACATGCAGGAGCAGATTAAATTAGGATGGCTGAAGTAGTTACAGCTCTTGGCTGCCTGCTTGCTCTTTTCTGGAGGCTGCTGCTTCAAATGCAAGGAGAGCTTCAAAGGCTGTGTAACATCTCCTGCACCCTCATATTTATAATGGTTTATAGGTGAAGGTTAGAGTAAATTGAAATCAGAAATGCTTTGCTGCAACAGGCAAGGCTATTACCCTCAGAGATTCTTTTGTTGCCTATTCTGTCCACCTGCTTCTGCTGTACCTACCTCAACAGGACCCTTTGAAGAAGGGCTGATACAGGGAAAGGGAGGTGGCAACAGCTTCTGTTCTTTCAACTTGGTTTGTCACCACTGGTGAAACAACACCAGTAGTGGACAAGAATCCCAATTAACAGCTCACTACTGCTGGCATTAGTGAACAGCCTGGCTCAGAGTCTAGATGTCACTAACCCATGAGGGATCTGAGAGCTTTGTGGAATGTCTGTGTCCCAAGGAGGCAGAAGACATCCTTTGGACAGTGAATGAACATTCACTGTCTAATATCCCAGAGCAAAGGTGGCTTACATGGCAACCAATACAGCAGATATGAACCATGATATCATTTTACATGGCCCACCACCATTTTATGTACACATACACACACACATACACACACACACACAAATTTGCATTATTCCTGTGTAACACTGAAGTCTGAGTTAGTTGGAGGCTTGTTAAATGTGTTCAAAAGGATCTATTCAACTCTTAGCAAGTAAAAATTTCCTTTCCCCTGTCATAGAAGATTGCTCTTTTTTTCCCCTTTCCATTTAAATATTTATTCTGCATTTCAGAATGGATAAAATCAGATGGAAGAAGGAAAATACTGCCCCCGAAATGAAGAGTGAAAGAAACTGGTAATGGGAACGAGGTTAAAGGCAGTAGGGCAGCACACGGAAATCTTTACAAAGAACTTCTAAGTGAAAGGGTTTGTACCTCAAGGTCACAGGGAATCAAAAACACTGACCACACAGTACAAAGAACAAAGGCCACATGTCTCCAAATTGCCTGACTCAGCTGAACATGACTGGTGAGTCAAAAGGCCACTTAGTTTGATAGCCGTGACAGTAGCCAGTAGCAGATATTTTAGAAAGAATAAAAGAAACTGAGCAAAGAAAGAATGATATTTCTGCTGATATTCTCCCCTAGCTGCTATCAACTGGTAATGTGACACTGCAATGTTCTTTTACGAGTGCCTTTTCTAACTATTTACTTCCTTGCACAGATCATTCCAGAACCTGAGTGGTCCCAACACAGGTGCCTGAGAAACTCCATTGGAAATGTCAGCCCATTCCAAACACAGAAACATAGAACCATAGAATGGTTTGGGTTGGAAGGGACCTTAAAAATGTAGATGACATCAGTTGCTCTTCCCTTATCCACTAATGATGCTCTTCCCTTATCCACTAATAATGGTCATAGAAGACCACCAAATTTGTCAGGCATGATTTGCCCCTAGTGAAGCCATGTTGGTTGTCACCAATCACCTCCTTATTTTCCATGTGCTTTAGTATAGTTTCCAGGAGGATCTGCTCCATGATCTTATCAGGCACAGAGATCAGACTGACTGGCCTGTAGTTCCCCAGGTCTTTTTTTTTCCCCCCCTTTTAAAAATGGGAGTTTTGTTTCCCCTTTTCCAGTCAGTGGGAACTTCAGCAGACTGCCACAACTTCTCAGGTAGGGTGCATTGTTTACTCCCTATACTGCATGTGTTTGAATGGAGGCATTTCAAATGAAGCAGACTTACTGGCTGGAGTGGCTGGAATTCCTCTGAGGTATTTCTCCAGTGCTTCCCTGTTGGCTTCTATTATCTCAGGAGCCCCTGATTCATCTCCGTACGACTTGAAGTGTGCTGCAGTGTGTCCAGCACATCTCCACTTAACAGGCTGAGAGCCCTCACTAGCAATCCATCCTCCTAACATTGGCATGCCTTCCCCCAGCTTGTCTCAGGGGGGTCAGGATTGTCCCAATCCCTCTTCAAATCTAGTTTAAAGATTTGTCAATGAGCCTGCAAGCTTCTGAGCAAAGACCCTCTTCTCTCTTTGAGAAAGGCAGGTCCCACCTGCCACCAGCAAGCCTGGTGCTGTGTAGGCCATCCCACTATCAAAAAATTCAAAGTCGTGGCAGTGACACCAGCCATGGAGCCATGTATTAATAGACTGGATGTGTCTATTTCTTCCAGTGTCACTGTCTGCAACTGGAAGGAGAGAACAAAAAATATTCTGTGCCCCATCTTCCCTCACCAGCCATCCCAAGGCCCTGAAGTCTCTTTTGATCATCCTTGGATTACGTGTTGCAGCTTCATTTCCACTCACATGGAAGAGCAGTAATGGGTAGGAGTCTGAGGGACACACCAGGTTAGGAAGTTTCATAGTGATGTCCTTAACCCGGGCCCCAGGGAGGCAACATCTGCACTAATTTCCTAGTAGTCAACTCCTAATACACAAAAGGCCTTTCCTTCTATCCAGTGGGAGTTTGATTTCCCTAGGAGTCTTTTGCAAGTCTCTGTTGAATGACTTTTGAAAATGCAATATACTTTGCTGATAACCAGAGAATCTTAAAACGTGACCTTACCGAGTGTTTTAACAGATTTATGAGATGTGACAACCCTCTACAAAAGCCCTAGTATTTATCTATATATCCTCTAGTGTAAATTCCAGAAATTTGCATGGTGTGGAGGTCAGACGTACAGCTCCTTGAATCACAATGGGAGTCTTTCTCTCTCGGTGAAGGTAGGTTTAAGCAAAAGAAATATAGAGAAGCCAGCAACTATAATGTCTAAATAGCTTTAAATCATGTTAAGTACTTTGGGATGAGTCAGGCAATAGTATCAACAATGAGAACACTTTGGCACCGACAGGCAGATTGAGAATGTGTCATATCAGAAATTATTGTGAGTTTGATGAAGACACATTTTTTTCAGCGGAAAGCTTTTTTGCAGGGGAAATTTTTTCAGCAACACAAACTACAACCCTGCCAGGAATCCCTGTGGTACCGTGGCTCAGGGACAGTACCTCTTTTTCCCCTTCCATCCCTACCTGGGTAATGCCCCCCTTTGGCTCTTCCAGGACTTCTCCTTCACCTGGAGGGAAGGGACTTTTCAAAGATCAAAGATGACAGAGGCTAAGTGAAGAGGTCTCCCTTTCCTTGGTTTGGGAAATCGGACACCCCACGCCAGCATTTATTCTCACCAGGGACTATTTTAAAGCTGAAAAATCATCACTGACAAAAATCTTTCCTAACACACAGCCTAAATTTTCTTTTTTTAGCATGAGTCAGTTTCTCCTGGTTATACAATCATCTGCTTTGCAAGCCTGTGGAATTTCTTTCCTTTTGTAGCCCCAAAATACATGTAGATATTGATGTTGTCTCTTTTATTACTTTTTATGATGTGCTCGAAAATGTATTATCTACACAGAGATGACATTTCAAGCCATGCTGTGGTTTGATTTTGTTCTGTAAGCACTTTACTTGTAAGAAATCAGAGATGAAGGCAGATGATAAGTCTTCATGTTGGTAAGATTCAGGAGGAGGTTTGAGGGCTTAGATATTAGTGAAGGTTTCCTTTCGTATTATTATTTTTATCTCTCCAGTAGCCCACAGATGCTTAGAGGCTTGGGAAACCACTGCATGAGGCTCAGCCCAAGCCATACAGAGGCAGTCTTTCTCAGTCAAGGATTTAGACAGTATTAATTACATGATTACATAGGTAAACAGTGCCATGAGAGGGCAAAGTCTGGCCAAAAGTGAATACTTAAATTACTAGTCACTCTAATCCTCAGATCAGAAGCCTGGATGGATGCTTTAGAACAACCCTGCAGGTGCATATACATGCACACACACATGTGCACAAACACACTGCCGACTTTCTTCACAATCCAATACTTCTGGCTGCCCCATGCCAATAGGTGTCTTTTAACATGCTTTTCAGTCATGAGTTAGGATGTTGTTCTTAGTACAAAGGTTGCTAGCTTGATCCAGTGAAGTGTGAAAATGTAAATCCAAAAACTCTAGGGCTTTTCACTATCACTATGCAAAGTAAGACTTTAATATTGCTTATCTATGATTTTGAGAAGTTTACATATAGACCCTGTATAACTTTGACTTTCACTTCTGGTGTACTTTGCTGAAAATTTGTACATATTTTTTTTGTCCATTATCATTACATTTTCTTTTCTTTTGGTGCCAGTGCTTTTTTTTCCCCTCCTTTTTTTCCTCTCACATACACTGAAGTCCTTTTCATCCACATTTGGTGGCTTATTTGTCTCTGTATCTATTCAGGTCTGCAAGCAATTTCCTTCTTTTGCTAGCTTCATCCTAATATTCTTTCCTTTCTTCTGTCTTTTTAACCCCAAGGCTGGTTAAAGGCTTTTCCTTTTTTTAAGCACAAGTGTTCTGGAGAGCAGACAACCATTCTTAGATGGGCTGTACACATTCAGCCCAACATCATGTTATTTCATCAAGATGACTGCTAGTGATGATGGGACATTTGGATTGTGCTCCCTCCTTGTTCTGGCTTGCTGGAGTTCACAGCTGAATGATGTGATTACAAGGAGAGGTAGAGGGGACTGAGAAGAGCAAGTAAGTGTCCCCTGCAAATATTAGGGAGGTTGATAACAGTAAAGAGAGCTACAAGCATTTCATCCCGAGACAGAAGTATTTTGATTTACAGATTAATGTAATTTTATTATTATTGTGACTGCCAGAGTGTGTGACCTTAACCATAAACGAAAAGAATGGAAATTAGGTTTAAAATGGAAAGCTATGTAGATGATTCCTGTTATGTCACTCCCTGTGGCAAAAAAAGCAGGAAGACTGTGCTCAGATTTTTCAAGATATTAAACATGTGGTAGTTGTCTCAAATGTTGTTAATACAGTTATGAATATGCCTCTGAAGAGTAACTATGCTGTCTTTTTTTTTCTCTGCAAGTTGAAAGTACAACTTCTCCCTTTTGCATTTTCCCACCCAAAATGTATTTAGTTTGAAGGCATTTTCCAGGCTCAGATTTTAAAACAATTTATTCAGAGGAGTTTGAGTATCAGCACTGTTAAATGTATGGGAGAAATGGACACAGTTACTTATGTCAAGCTGCTTCTAAGATTAAATATTTGCTGGATCAGGTCCTGTATTTGCTAGAAGTTTAATATGATTAAATTAATAAAGAACACTAGAACTTATCATAAAAATTGCAAAACTTTTCACTTTACCAAAGAACATTTTAACCTGCAATGGTATTGTGCAAAGCAGGTGCCATTTAAAGTTCAGATTGTTTGTGGTCTGAAAGAAGATCATTAAAAGGTCCCACTGACCTCAATGATAAAACATGATAATGCTACCGCTGTTCTGATTTCCCTTCAATAACCATTATTTTCCTGTTTGCTTTCCAACTCTGGAGATTCTTGCATCTTCTAAACTACAACTTCCAAACCCAATCTCCCACATCTGTTCACTGTGGCAACAACTCTCTCTTTGAAAAACTGATGTCAGACCTTCTGTCTTATTTAATCAAGCAGGAGGTAAGGGATGTTTTGAAATGGGGTTGATTTAGCAAGAGTAACAAACCAAATGCAGAAAAAACAGCAAGAAAAGGTTTAAATGCATGTACTTCTTTGGCTCACAAATAGCTGTGAGCACTCCCATAGGGTGCCATACATCTGTTCCAGCTGTTTTCCCATATCCCAGGATTATCTGTTCTGTCTCAGAATTGTGACTCTTATATCTGTAACGCAACACTTGACATCAGTTTGGCTCATGGGATATTATCTTTCCCATTAGAAACTAATTCATCTTTTGAAAAAATAGTGTCCTGCTTTCAAATGAAATTGTTCTACAAAAAAAAAATGACACTTCCAAACATCAAGCACATATCCTTTTGTCTGCTTTTACAAAGAATTAAATCTCTGTTATCCTGAAATAATTTTAGACAGTCATTGTATCATACTAAATCATCTGCTTCAAGAGCTCTATTAAGGACAGGCAAACTTATTTGAATAATGCAAGGACTGGACTAACCCTTAACATCAGCCACAAAACACCACCAGATCGAAGTTCAAAGAAGTTCAGCCAGCCCCTGCATGGTCCCCTCACCCACAAATGTTTTCACCTACCTCAATACATCTTCCTTTTAGAGAGAACCGGGAGGCAATGTAAGAAATCATTGTTATTTTCTTTCAGCTGAATTCAACAGCGCAATAATTCCCATAAGGCAGCCCAGTTACCATATTTTTCATCCCAATCACTAGAAGAGGTAAAGATACAATTTCTATGAAACGTCAAAAACTATAGATAAATTTCAAAAAACCCAGACAGCACAGTTCAAACTTTACTAGGTTGATCATCACTGTGTGATAGATGACAAGACATTACCTTTTAAACAAATTTCAGAGCAACAAGAACAAAAGAAAAATAATTCAGCCAGCAGATTGAAAATGAAAGATTTATGCCTTTTCCTAGACATGTTAGAGACAATTGTGTGAAAGACCTTATGCAAATACTTAGTGGAAATTTATGTATAATATTATCCTCTGGCAGAACTCTTTTTTTGCCTTCCTGTGTGTAGCAGTTGACTAAAGATTATTTTACATGCTCATCTATGAGCAGGAATGGAAAATAAAGGGAGTTTCCCTGCATGATTCTTTTTATAACTGGAAATACATTTGCTTTTCTTCAGGTTTATAAGCACTAAATGATATTTCAGCATTGAAGACAGTGGGAGTATTGTCTGTGTCCTCTGTCATGACTGGGCCTACTGAAATTTCTGACTGGAAAATAAAGAGCCCAATACAAAAGGCTGCAAAACAGAGAACTTACATTCAGCCATAAAACCACGAAACTGACTTTGCATTTTGTCTACAAACAGGATAAAAGCATCAGATGAAAACTTAGCAGGTTGCTCAATGGGAGGATTCCTGATAACTGCAAGCATCTGCCATTAAACTAGGGGTCAAATCCCATCTGATGATCTTGGGCACAGTGGCTACTGAGGCTCACAGGAAATTTGTTAAGAGTAAAGACAGTGTTGTGCTTATTACCTCTAAATTGACTGTAAATATGTTTTTCACCCAGTGCCTCAAGTCTCAATCCAACAGAGTTCTTCTGTACACTTTAAGCACTTTGGATCTGTCTCATATCTATTGTATGAGCAGTAGAGAAAGCACACATGGAGATTCACACGAGCAGTGTGGTTAAGCTGCATACCAGAGAATGAGTGTTTAATTTAATTTAATTTAATTTAGTTGCACTAGCTGTTCTCTCAGTTTTGTTTTTTCTCTTCCAGATGACTGTTTATAGTGAGCAAGACACATGTAACAGTAGGTAGGTCTCCTACTCTTAGTTGCTGGGTCAGCTTTTCCTGAATCCTTCACTTCCTTTATAATTTTTGATGCTCAAGGTGAGTCAGTGCTGCTCCGCCACATTGGTGCTTCCCAGAAATCACATTTCATGAGCCAAGCTCAAGATTTGAACAAAAAAGTAATGATTACCCCAAAAGGGACCAATGCTGTTTACATGGAAGACTGTTTTGGCACTTGTGTTCCGATGCCGCCTGTTTGCCACGTGATTGATGCTGCTGTTGCAACGCTCCTGTAGCTAAGTGAACAACCTTCAAAAAAGGCCTTAGCTCTAGGCAACATGGCTGGATCTCTGAATGCAGGCATTTTGCACCATTTCATATTCACTCACACGTGCAAAAGTATTAGTAGTATCTCCAGTCCTCAAGAGGTGCATACCTGACCGTGGTGAAACGGAGCTCGAGGGGCTGGCTCAGCTGATGAATGTATCTGAAGGTGTGGACAGACTGGGGCGTGGCAGGTTCCAGCTGGTTGAGAACATAGGAATTTCTTACACGCTCAGCTTCTGCATTTGCTACTACAGCTCACCTGCCAGTGGGAGCTCTTGGGACACTCTGGGTTTGATTTTCTTCTGCATCTCGGTGCAGTAGGCAAGCCGGGACGCTGCAGCTCTTAAGAGCGCTTTCCAGCACAATGGCATATTTTAAAGATGACAGCATTGTGAACTGTTCCAGAGGAGCTATTTGGCTTTTAGGATGACTGCTCTAGAAAGAATTCTCTGGCTTAACAGCACCAGGACAAGGGCGAGGGTAATACAGATGCTGCAATCTAGTTAAGGAAATGGCATGCTCTTGTACTTAAGCACAGTCTCTAGCCAACACCATTTATGAGCTGTTACATACGGCTGCAATCACACACAGGCTTTCCATAGGGCTCACATTTGTTTTCACATTCACTTTGTGAATGAGTTTGTAATGTGGTGCAAATGGACGTTAAATGAGGCTTGCATGTAGTCTGATCCTTTGTAAATACACAGGCTATTATAAAAGCAAATAATAAGAATGCAAGCTAAATAACAGCAGCCTCTGCGACAGAAACCAGTGGAAAAGGAGTTGTTTTACATATACAGCATTTTGAAATGTGGGTTTCCTGTTTAAACTGTCTTCATTCCGACCTCAACTTCTCTCTCCATACTAAACCTACAACATATTTTATATTGCCATGGATACTTTGGATGGAAGACAGTGTGCACTAGCAATCAAATTTTCTGCAGGAAACTGTTCCAAGAACCTGTCCCACACTGCAGTGCTCACACAGAGTTTTTGCTCAAGAGCATACAATCTTGTTCTGAAGGGTATGACTAGCTGGGACTTCAGCTGCCTGTCTGCAAGTCTGGACGGGGTCCAAGGCGTTACCACTCTCCAGGATAATTACTGCTGACTGCATTTTGCTATCACTTGCCATTGCTAGCTACTCACACCCCCCTAAGCAGAGTCTGATAGACTGCGGGTGGAAACTCTCTTTAGGGTGCAAAGAAGAAATGAGAATTGACATTTCAAAAAATTGTGAGGAGCTAAAATACAAGCAAACCACCATGGTGGCCAAACAGAAGCAAGTGCACAGGAATGACATGGAATTGAATATCTTACAGGTTTAGAAAGGGAATAGGAAGTAGCAATCCTTATGATGTAAGCATCTCATCTAGAAAAACAACTTAAATTTAAAAAAAAATAAATAATCAAAGAAAATTCTTACATTAGGCAAACTACACAGTGAACTTTTACTTACCTCAGGGGTTAGGAATGCGATCTGTTACTTCTCAGTAGTTGTTCCTCTTCTTCTTTTCTTACTCTTTAGCAATTCAACCTGACATCTTTTCTCCCATTCAGTAGTGGACTTCCCTCAGGGCAACGTTCAGTTATGGGCTTCGAGGTTGTTTGAACGCTTCATGATACTTCTCCCCAAAAACAATATCATAGTACTGTCAAACTTTTCAGAGAAGTGGTCAGTGGAGTCCCAGAGGTGGAGGAAAGGGGTCTTCTCCTCTTCTATCAGTAACCTTCATGTCCAGGTAGTCCGAGCTCAGTAGGGGCTGAGTAAGCAACTCCTCAAGCTACAGGAGCGTGCAGTAAATTCCTCCTCACTTTTCCTCCAGCTGGGGCACAGAACAATCCTTTCCCTGGAACAGCCTTTTCCCTCTGCCTTTCCCTTCTGGTATCCAGTGGCTATGCACAAACAAGCTCTGATGATGCTTCCCTAGCAGATTTGGGAGAGCCACAGGTGAGGAGAGCAGAGGGGATGTACAGCCTGGCCCAGCCAGTCTCTTTACCCACTGCTGGAGCAGAGAGGTCACACGCAGCAATATCCCAGTTGTTGGGAGGACAATGGGTGAATGGCCACAGCAAAGCCCTGTGAACAACAGGGATGAAAATTAGATTGACAGATACTATGGTACTGAAGTAGTAGTATATATTTAATGGTTGTTTATTATTGTCATCAATTTGAATACCTCCAATTTAACAAACCTTAGCACTCCAGATTCATCTCCCTGGACATGTATAGCTTGCACTTCTGCCTCACCAATTGTATCTACTGCCTCTGAGGGCAAAACCCAACCCTGTACAGAACGTACAATAGCAACAATGCATACCTGGGTGCAAGTTGTCTTACATGATTCCTCTTGTTAAACAAAATTAATCTGAGGTCAGAACTGTTTGCTGTTCTGAAGGTACAGTAGTGTTGCATAAAGCAGAAAAATTAACTTATTTACCAAGCCAATCTTTTTAATACATCTTCCTTATATTCCCTTCTATTTGATCAAATGATTTTTTGGGTGTGCAGAGAAATGTTGTTGTTATGCAACACGATACAGCTGTTTGAGACATTCCTTTTGCTGTACGTAATTCATCTATCTAAAGCAATCTTGACAAATAAGATTACAAATACTTGGTACTCTATAGTCACTTGTAGCATACTCATTTCTCAATCTGCCAATGTCTTGGCACAAATTTTCATTCTACTATTTATTAAAGATACAGATCTATACAACAAGTAGTTGCTGTACTCTCTCTTCCCTCCACACACTACGTTTCCCCCCAGTTCCTTTCTAGGAGAAGAATCATGCCCTCCTGGCTTGATCACATTAAATGCCTATTAACAGAGGAGTGAAAACTCTTTTCAAAGCCTTTGTAAAACTCAGCTTTTAAACATCATGGACTGCTTCCTTGCTTTTCTTAGATTTTTAAAGGCATATCCACTCCTTTCTTTAAAATTAAGCTCTCCAAAACAGAACTTTAATAAGTATTGCTCATCTTGGTTTCCACCTTTTAAAGAGAGGAAATTTTATGGCCAAAAATGCCTCTTGACTTGTCTTTTGGTCTTGCCAGCACACATTTCATTTTTTATTTGGCTTTTATCATCATCTCCTAAATATTTCTGAGAATCACTCCGTAGTTCTTGTACTTTTAATTGGTCACATAAAGGAACTCCCTTCAGTCCCTGTGAATCCAAACTGGTTGAATCCAAACTGCTTCCCAGATCCGACCTACCAGGGAGTGTTCAGACCATCTGATCACTGCTATAGATTTAGTTGCAAGTTGATATAGCAAGACACTGAAAGATAGGTATTATCCTTCAAGGATATGTAATATATGGTATGTGGAATTTCTGAAATCACCCTCCAAATATTTCTCTGATCCAGTTCTTTTAACAAATTTGTAACCTTCCTAAATATCCTGGACAATACCCATCTGTCCTGATCTCTCATCATCTGAGCCTAGGACTTCATTTAAACTGCTGCCAGGAAGGTAACTTTGACTTCCCTGAATGCTGTAAGAAATCTAAAAAGCTATACAAAGAAAATTAAGAAGAAAGAGGAAATATTTACAATAGGAATTTTTGTTAATTTTCCCTGTAGGTTACTTTTGATCAGAAGAATCTGCCTCTTTCACCTAGCAACTTGATTTTTAAGACAAACAATATATTGAGGCATTAAAATTGCCACACCTCTCTCCCACTCAAGAAAGAGCAATGACTCAGTTTCCATGCTTTTCAAATGTTTTTTTCTTGTAATGGCACAATGGTGGGTGTGCCAGTCTGCTCTTTGTAAAGTCCTCTTTCAACCAGGTCTTTAAAAATTTATAAAAGTAATTTTCATGGGTTCTATCATTCCACCACTATTATTTCATTCTTTATTATTTTCAAAGTATATAACTTATTTTCTCATCTTAAGTGTTACAAACATTCATAAATCATTGAACATGCAACAATAAGGATTTTATTGTAATATTAATTTCATTCTTTAAATGAGCCACTGAAGATCTGGTTTTCTTCTAGGTATTGTCAATGTATTGAGATTTTTTGGAGGGCCCAAAGCATTTCCTAGTATATATTAGAGCCCTGAAATTACTGATGGAAGTCAGAATTATCCAGAATATACTTCCCCATGAGCATTCCCTGACTGTTTAATCCCTTCCCATGATCACCTTCCCAGAAACACAAATATTCCTTTCTGCAGAAAAAGGACAAAAATTCAATTTCCCTAGTCCTCCCCTAGTGAGGGGTGGTTTGCTCCTCCTCAGTGGAGCAGTGGAAGGTTCTTGACTGGGAACCTGGGTGAAGCTGTGGCCCTGTGACACATTTGGCTCATTTCTCCCCTGCTAGGATTGCACCTTCTCCTTCCCAATGCTTTCTTTTCAGCCCCAGAAGCCCCCTTTCCCCACACCCACTTCTAGGAGCTCAGTTGCACCTCTATTGTTTCTTCTGATGTTCCACCTTCCACTCCTTATTCTCTCCTTCATATTGTTCTTCAGACTCAATCAAATCCTCTTGAATACTCACATGTTTGTGATTATTTTTTATTTGTGGTCTTCTTATCTCTGTACTTAATTTCATCTTTATTTCAGTTTGCTATGCAGGATCATGGTGCTGTCTCTTGATGTAGACATCAGATTCACGTTGCATTTCTAGACTCTTTTCTAACCACATTCAGTTCTCCAGGGATTTAATCTCTTCCTTTTTCTTTTTTTATGATGTGTCCTTGATATAGAATAAGGTATTTAAAGGGAAAACTATGTTTTATATTTGCTGTTCTAAAGCAGGACATAATATTGCTTACTTCTTTCTTCTCCTTTAAAGCAGCCAGCGATGGACCCTGAAACATTTCTGGTTTATGTCCTCCCCCCAGAGAGGCTTTAGCCTTCTTCAGAATCTTATCCTTCTGTTTAGGAGAGCGCAATCTCCATATTATGGATTTGTTGGCAGGGGTACAGAGAGCTTTCTGGTCTCAGTCTACAGGGATTGTTAGATTTGTTTCCAGTTGCACAAAGACGTGAAGATCTTGCCTGAAGTATTTAAAAGGAACTCCCTTCTTTACACCTCCTGTGGACTTCCTCTCCTCACTCTTGGATTACTTTTTGTTTTAAATTATTTTTCTTTACGAACTCCTTCTGGTTTTATTCTTGATCAAATCTTGATTTATTTTGCAGCTTTGTTCCTTGGTGCAAGATTTTCCACCTCTCCTGCTTTTTTAGGCCAATGACTCTGCCCATTAAATCCTTCCATCAGATTTAACCACACAAATCCTCACTTCTATGGAGGATTTTGAGAGATCTGCTTTTTGATATCTGGCTGGTGTTAATAACTCAAAGTCTCTCTATTAACTAGGCTCATTTTTTTAATTTTCCTTTTTTGATCTCTCTATTTTCTTTCCCCTTGCAGCAACAACCTCTGGGATGTCCCATGCTAAGATCTCCCAGTACTTTTTTTTTGTCAGAGACTGAGAAATGAAGAGGAGAGATAGTATCATTTTTCATAGTGGTCCCCTAAATAGAAGAAGATAGGGAGCAATGATACTTGCAAATCACATCATCTCCTCCTCAAAGCTCCAGTTTGAGCAGCCATCTGCTCCCTCAACCCCTGGTGGTCCCCTAACAAGCCATTTCTAATGCATTCATGAGGTCAAAACCACTTCAACTGAAGTCAGTGGCATGGTTTAACTAGCCAGGGAATGTAAAAATGCTTAATTCAGGCGTTGTGTTGTGGGACTCTGAGAATGGCAGTTGCAGAAGCACACAAGGAGGCAGTGACAAGCTACTTTTGAGGTCTGCATAGAACAATTTGTATCACATTCCTTTCTTGTTCACAGCCATTTCACGCCCCTAAACAGCTACAATTCCTCTGAAGCAAAGGAGCACTTAAGTGGCAACTCCTAGTGTGAAGGGATGGAGTGTATTTTTTTGCTCTCCCTGTATCCTAGGCTGGCTGTGGACTCTGCACAGCTTGAAGCTATTCTGGAGAATTAGGCAGCAATCTGACCCTCTCCCCATGCCCTATACCCAGCATCAGTAATGGTGTCCTTGATGGGCAACCTCCAACTTAGATTTTTAATTTTAAACTAGTGTATGTGAAGCACTCCTCTGAAACCACTTTCACTGTCCCCACTGTGACAACTGTGACGGTGCTCCTGGTTTTGACAAGGATGACCTCTCTGATTCAAAGGATAAGCACTGCTTTACTTACCCTAGGGTAGCACATGGTCCAGTGATTGGACTGCTGGCATGGGATGTGAGATACCAAAGTTGTGATCTGCTGCTACAGCTCATTCACATCAGGACAATACCTGTCAGGAATGTACTGCTTAACAGTCTCTGCCATATGATCATGGCACCTCAGTCGTGCTGCTGAATACTGCTTGAGAGATGGTGAGGAGGGGTAGACCCTAAAAGGCCCTGAAGGTTACAGAAAAGCAACAGGAAGAGCAAATCCGAGGTCAGGCTTCCTTGGTGAAACTCTTGCACTTCACACAAGTGATTCAAAATTCAGTATGCCAGAAGAGAGTCTTTAAGCTTTTACTGGAATTTTCTTTAAAATTTTCAAAAGCTTTTAGCTTGTATGGAATGGGAAACATTTTGAAATCTCAGAAAATTAAACAAAACTGGATATTATTTCCTGGTCATTTTTTTCTCAAAAAAGGAAAGATGAGCCTCTGAGCTGGCATTCAGACTGTCTGGATTCAATTCCTGCTTCTCCTGAAGGTTTCCTATGTAAATTCCTCTTCTCCTGCATTCTTCAAGTTGCAAAAAAGGGAATATTTCCTTTATTCTACCAGACATCCAATTTGCCTCTTTGCCTGCACACTCCTGTGTTTCTGTTATGGTGTCTTCCTTTAAGGGTTCTGAATTCAGACAAATCCTTTATCCTTTCTTAGAAGTATGTTGTGACCTTAAGGAATTTTAGATAGTATTAAGAAGAAATCTGTCATGCTCAGGCCATATTTCAAACTTCATATTGAAACAGAAGCATCACACCAGATGATAAATGTAGCAGATCTGCTGAGCTGGCCATATTTAGAAGGATCCAGATCTTTTCAATGATCTCAATTATTTTGCATTTTAAAAACTAGGAAACTTGGATTGTTTAAAAAATATCCACTTCTCAAAGCCATTCTGACTCACTGATCACAGATGAATCAGAGAAGCCAGGCAAACCGTATTTCTGGAACAGTAAGTAATCCTGCTACAGGAGGATTTGATTCTAAACCCTGATTCAAGAAAACATTCAAACCTGTCTTTCAATCTCCTTTTGGGGATGAAGAATGTGATAACAAGCCCTCACACGTGAGAGTGTTCTCTGGAATAAAAGCAGCATGTAGTAGCCTGATGTGGAAAAGTGCTGAAAAGAGTGTAAAATTGATCTTAAACTTGAGTATAACAGCTTTATCTGATGTCATCCTGTGATAGCTACTGATTGTGGTATACCTGCAAGCTAGGTCTGAACTTGATTCCTCTCTAACTGGTGCATTATCTGGGACCACTTCAAACAGCCCTCCTGGCCCAGCTGTGGGTTCCAAGCTCTACATTTACACTGGCTTCTGGAATCACACAGCTGCAAGTGGAGTTGGATCCATTTGCTGCTCTGACAAATATCCATCCTCCACAGGAAAGAAAAGAAAAAGCAGGGGGAAAAAAAAGAGAAAGAAAGATAAAGATTTGTTTTCCCTCAGATCAGAAAGCTGAACCATTTCACCCTAGGGCCACACAGTTGCTAGACTGAGAGGAAGGAAGTTACAGCTGTGGGAAATGGATGGGGACTGCTCATATTCTTAGCAGCCTGCAGTCACACTGTATTAGGTGTAATGTGAAACTGCACCCTTGGTTGCTAAGAGAGATCTTTGCTGCCTTTCTGTGAAAGAGCACGCTAGCTAAACTACTGAACAATACTAATGTACATCACACATGGGTGCTGTTACAGGCAGGCTCTGCCATTCACATCTCACTGAGCTGAGCAACTGGGTTAGCCAAATGGTAACTGCTGCTTCCTCTGCTGTTTCTTTTTGCTTTGCCACCATGATATGTTTTGTGGTTAGCTCATACCACTTTAAGCAATCTTTTCTCTACCTTATGGAAAAACACTAGTGCTTCAGCTAACTCCCTTGGGAATATGGCTGAAAGAAATCTACTGAAACTAGCAATGACCACATTACAGTGTTATGAATTTTCACTGAATCTGAACAGTGAATGGTCCCAAAAATGCTCCAGTTGGTAAGGCTGCCCTGCTGCTATTACATGACTCACAGACATACATCAAAAGACATACACAGACACACATTGGGATTAAGATGGGAGAGCACATTATAACCATAAATTCTGCCTTGATGCTTCTCTGGGATATATTTTTTTTCACAATCAATTATGACATGCATGACCTCAGAATGCAAATACTTTTTATAGACAAAGAATTCCTCTATCATTCTGGGTTAATTTGGTTAATCTATTTCCAAGTCAGCATTTACGTATTTTCTTTCCAGATGCTCATTTGTTCTCATATGTTCTTCAAATCAAATTGGCAAGTGATTAGTCTTTAATAAAGGATATGACTTTGCAGATGCAAAAGGGAATTTAAAACATGCTGCAGAGCATCAGTTTTGTAATATTGAGATCATCACGCAAACAAAATGCAAAGTTATTTTGCCTACTTAATTTGATGCTTAAGTCAGGTTTTGTGAAGCGTCCAAGTGAATAAGCATTTAAACTTACTTTGCTAAGTTAATTATAGCAGGTAACATCAGTGACCACAGTGGTTCAGATTGCAAGATAGTTTCCATGTTATGACACTGCCTTAATGTGTTCACAGCTTTCTGAAAATACTTCTTGAAATGAAACTTCTTATTTTTAATTTCTGCCTGGCAGTGGTCTATTTTTGTAGAGAATAGCTATGAGAGAGTGTTCAAATGTGTGGAAAGAGGAAGCTACAGTAAAACACATCAGTATTTGTGGGTTATTTTACTCAGCCATCTCTGAACAGAGCGTTTCTTGAAACTCACAGAACCTACAAGCTAATCCAAAGCCCAGGGGAATCAATGGAAATACCCACAATAACTGCAGTGGACTTCTGGTATTTCACAGAGAGAGTGATCCTTGCTTGTTTTAAAAACAATAATTGGTTTTGAATCAGAGACCTGCTAGCCTAAAAATCTGCTGTTGTGGAGGTAACACAGAAAACTACAGTGGACCTATTGCTTGCTAAACCTGTATATGTGGTTTGCAAAAGACTTGTCTGAACAAGGAATATTGCTGTTTACATCAGTACATGTGGAATCAGTCTATTTATATCAGAAAAAGCAAATGCACAAAAATGTTTTTTCCAAACCCCACACCATTTTAAACTAATAGTCGCATTGGGACAAAAATTACATGCTCAACTCAGAAGCCTGGAACAGCTGAAAATCCTTACTGACAACAAATTAACATTTCTCTCATTGAAGTTACTGGGCAATCTTCTTCAGTGAGAGTAGGGCAAGACTAATAATTAGCACTTTTGAAAAAAGCCTTTTTCTTAGCCCATATTTGAAGTGGAAATATAACACTTATTAGCTGAATAACTACTAAGCTTTCAAATTCTCTGGAATGAGCAAGTTCTTCAAGCTGAAGAACTTCTGGATAAGTCATTATCCAAACATCCAAACATCCAACATTAAGGAGAAAAACAAATCTATATGCCTGTCGCCCCCACACACATATGGTTGGTCTATTATTAAATCCTCAATGAAATTTGCACAGTCACAACCACAGGCAGCCTCAGGAAATGCTACATGACACTGACAGTAACATCACTCAAGGTGGCCATCCTTAAGACAGATCATAGCATCCGAGGGGGAGAACATGAGCTTCTAGGAGACAAGATCCAGCACCACAGAATCTTCTCTGCAACCTTAGATCGATGATTTCAGAAGGATTCTTCTCCACTAATTTATACACTTTTAAAATTCCAGTATCTGGTATATAAAAGTCATCTAGATGCTCCTTTGAAGTCAGGGAAGAGAGACCAGCACCTCCACAAAGTTTATTCCTGTCTGTAACAGGATGAGATGAGTACTTAACCTGTTGAAACATGGTGCAAGCCCAGATGACCAGCGTATGGAAACAGCCAATTTTCAGATGCAAGATGAATTCTCCTTCTTCCCCTCCTAAAGACTCCTTCTTTCTTAGTTTTTCAACTGTAATATTATCCATGACTAGAAGGATAGTAACATCTCCCTACAATGTAGGATTGATTGGGAGACTTCATTAATGTGTATAAATACCTAAAGGGTGGGTGCTAAGAGGATGGAGCCAGGCACCTTTTGGTGGTGCCAACCAATAGAACAAGAGGCAATGGGCAGAAACTGATGCACAGGAAGTTCCACCTGAACTTGAGGAAGAACTTCTTTACTGTGTGAGTTCCTGCACACTGGAACAGGTTGCCTAGGGAGCTTGTGGAGTCTCCCTCACTGGAGATATTCAAGAACTGTCTGGATGCAGCCCTGTGCCACGTGCTCTAGGGTGACCCTGCTTGGGCAGGGAGGTTGGACCAGATGACCACTGTGGTCCCTTCCAGCCTTACCAATTCTGTGATTCTGTGATTTAAAGATTCATACATGTAAAGATGGAAATAAGAAATAGGTAATTACCTAGAGAATATAGACAAACTCCAGGGCTGTATTCTGATAGATAAAAAGACCTCTCCATATGTCAGTATATAGGTCCATTTGAGCAAGCAGTAATAACTGTTTATGCAGTCAAGAGTAAGAATCTGGCTGCAGGATTAGGTCATGTCACCAGCTATTCTCTCTCTCTGTCTTTTGGGTTATACAACTTGCTCACAACTGTTGTTAATCTATTCCATAATACATATGGCTACTGTATACAATACACAATTTTGTACATGCTGATATTATGGGAAACACTGATTTTTGCTTGTACTAACTAAATTATTTCAGCCTGAATGCTGTATTAACAGAGGTCTCTCCATTTAATCCCATTATGTATCTAAAACACACATTTCAAATTAAAGAAGTCTTAAAATGCATATTCAGTACTTGGCAAATAAACCTTCTGGAACACATGGGGACCAGCCTTTTAATGTAAATCATTTGGTTATTTCTAGAAGCGGATATTCAAGACAACATACTTTGGTCAAGATTTTTGTTCCTGAAAATGTTTGCCTTGACTCTTCAATATTTAGGAAGAAGGCAGAGATATTTTGAAAAGTTTGGATGTAAATTATGCTGAACAACAACATATTGGGACATTAATGCTGTATTAACAAGCTTCCAGAGCAGTGTCTGTATTGTATAAACATGTTCTTTCTTAATGTATTTTCAAAGATGTTGATACTTTCAAACTTTCATGAAATGCCTTGGAAAGTATCCCTGATATTTTTCATCATATTTCACATAAGTCAACACATGCCCCTGTTTAAAACACTGCAGGACTGTGACTGAAAGTGATCAAACAGAAATATTTGAGACATACAGTGAAATAATCCAGGATACCATAGCCTCTCCACTTCAGCTTTGAAAAAAACATTTGTATTCAAGAGCCCAAGCCAAATTTTCAAACTAGAAATCTTTAAGTTAGTGGCTTAGCTTCAATTAGCAATCAAAGAAAAAAGGCCTGATTTTCAGACATGAAATCAATAGAAACTCCAGATACTTAATATCATAGGTCTGTAAATCGGTCCTGTGTGTTTAGCTGGCTAAGGATAATGACCAATTTTCAGAAGAGCTAAATGGTCTCAATTAGAAATAGACATAGTTACCAGCTCTGGAAAGCAGGCCCTGTTGTTATAAAGTATTGATCTATTCCTTTATATTTGCCATCTTGTAAGTTTTTATTAAGCATAAAAAGAAACAAAAAAATGTTCTTCAGCAGAACAGATCCAGCCAGCACATACAGGGTATTTATAACCAAAGTTGAACTGTGCCCTTTTGTCCATTGATACAAGGCAGGAGTACCTTTGGTGAAGTTAATGGAATTACTTTTGTATAGTTTTCAGAAAAAAGTCCTCCAGTTTCATAGGTTATACATTTTAGTTAACTTTCAATTCAAATGTAAATATGCAGTGTTAGAAATAGGATTTTTTTGCAACTTTTCTAAAACTCAAAAGGAAGAGAAGAGTTTACAGCAGGGAAGGCTCCAGCTGCAATGAGAAGTTTGGAGTTTCCGCTGCAACATCTCTATAAATAATTCTCATAATAAAGAGACCAACTTGGTTTTACAGGCACTGAGTTCTTTCATGTTGTTACCAAGAACTTCATATGTGAAACAAAGCTAAAGAAATTTCACTCCCTATTAAAAAGAATATCAGCAGGAAGTTCCACCTAATTGATCATCAAATTCAGAAGAACAGAACACTTCATTGACTCTTGAGTATCAGAGCTGATTTAGCAATAGTTTTGTTTTTAAAAACACTCTTCATGCAACATACTAGATTTTCTCCAATTTTACTGCAAAGCAGAAACATGATGCCTTTTGTTGATAAGTGAAGTGGTGCTACTCTGCTCAGTACACCAAAAATTTTGCTTCTTAAAGAAAAAGGTTCCATGGAAACCAGTGAACGCTGATGAACATTTGACAATTATCTATTTTTACTCCTAACAAGTCCAAACACCACAAGGATAATTTTACCTCGCTTTTTCAGAAATTTGTTTCCTTACCATTTGAAATCAAATGTTGTATTTCTAACTCACCAAATGGATTTTCTCTGCAACTGTTAAAAATGGATAAACAAAGTTCTTAAAGATATTGGAAATAATGATTTGGCATGGAGATCTATGATTTGTTTCAGTTCTTCACAACACTGGACTACTCAGAATGATATAAAAAAGTAATTGTAAACAATGCAATTAAAATTTGAAAATACTTATTCAGAAACAAGAGGATTTCTTCTCCTTCAGACATTTCTGAAGGATTTTTATTTCAAAACACAATATATTTCAGTTAAATGAATTCTTCACCCCAACATTAAAAGTTAACCACTTCTAACGTGAGGAATATAGCACGTACCTACTTCTCACTCCCTTGTATGGGACCCCGTAGAGGTTATCTCCCTTATTTTTTGTTGAGCATTATATGTCTGTACAGAGTAGAATTAGCAGCATGTCAGCTGTGTTGTGATGCTACAGCCAGCATAAAAGTCTTCCTGAGTTTTATACTGGATCTATGTAAATTAATAAACTTCCTTGAAATGTTAATAGATCAAAAAGACAGGTGCAGAGAAGGGAAAGGGAAATCTTAGGTTGTTCTAGACATTTAAATAAACTGTTGCTGATACACCGAGATTTAATTGATTTCAGTAACTGATAATAGAAATCTAATTAATATAATGAAAAGCTTATCTGTCTCCCAGTCCTTAAAGTCTCTTAAAATCCTAACCCAGTCACCAGTGAAGACAATGAGAATCTTTCCATTTACTTGGAAATGCTCTGGATTCAGCCCTGACACGTAGCATGCCTGCTCACTATGAGCTAAAATTTCTCTGGGAATTTTGTATGGTATATAATGCTTAGGCTGGTTTTCCTTTTTATTTCCAAATTAAGACATGTTGTCTTCAGAAGTCTTCAGTCTTGGATTAGTTTTCACAGTAACTGTATTTTACACAGGGCACTATTACTACTAGGTGTAGGAGAGGTTCACCCTCTTCAATATTGCCTATACTAAGTAATAACTTCAAAGGGTTGTATACTTATCAAACTAAACCAGTTCTTTATTAAAAGAACTATAAATAGAGCCATCACAGCTGCGTTTATTTTATTCACTTTTCATCCATGTGCATAAAACTAACTTCATAGTTCTCCCAGGTTACTCCTTCATGCAACCTGTGCTCCCCCTGTTCTGACAGGTTTGTGCTGTTCCAGGGAGGAATGGTTTATGAGTTGTTGTGGAAGACAAGCTGGAGCTATTGCTTTTTTCTTTTCTTTTTTCTTTTTTCTTTTTTTTTTTTAATTAAAACATGTTTAAAACATTGCATAATTTAAAATAAGTTAATTCACAATGGCATAGGGTCAATGGGTTTATGTGTTTTATGTGTTTTCTCTCTGATGTCTTGGTCTAACACCATTTTCATGCCTTTTTTTTTTTTTTTTACAATATTAAATTTGGCTTCCCAGATCATAAATTCTTCAGGACACATGTGCTTTTTTCCCAGAGAAATAAGTACACGCACCCTCTAGACCAGCACGCAATATCAGTGCTCCTATAAAGCAGAAGCTTTAACAAGATCTAATCAGTTTAATCAGTGACAAATGCATATCCACCTTGTGTTATTGACTACTTATAAGCCATACAAGTTAGTCACATTGTTTAAGAGGTTTTCACAATAGATTTGTTCATCAGCATTTGCATACATTTTTAAATAACCATGGCATTCTTCATGCTGATTTGAAAACCTCTGCAAAGAAATCCAATCTAAGATGTTACCTCGTCTTAGCTGTCCCTTCTCTTTCTATTCAGTTAATTGACTAAGGCAGTGATAAACAAGTAAGAGGTCACCCTAGCACAAGACTATATTTTTCCAAGGGAATAGAAAAGGGGACAGTAGAGATATTTCACTGTTTTGCATCCAGTAGCGATACATTATTAAAGCATCAACTCATATCTGTCACATGAAGTCATATTTCTTTTTAATAAATTAAATAACTTCAAGTAGTGTTATTGTGCCATGGCTTTCAGGAGAAGATCTGTCAAGAAAGAGGCATCTTTGTTAGCAAAGGAGTTATACTGTTACATTCCTGACAGTTTTGGGACAGGGGAATAAAACAATCCTCCCTCTTTTAAATCATACTTGCATCCCCACTAAAGTCCAAACTCTCTTCTGGCAGCTCCAGGGCTCGAACAACACATCTTTGAAAGAGTAGAGGAAGCAATCTGTGTATTGAAATGTAAATATTCACTACAGAGCACAGTATGTAGGAATTCTGAGGGAAAGCAGGATGCTGAGCATATTTATTCACCCATCATTACCCAGAATTCTCTGTCTGCTGTTTCACAGAAATGCTTTTCAGTTTGTTTGAGCTCTGGAAGAAACAGAGCTTGGGCATTGCTTTGGAATAGGCAAAGTTCTTTTCTTGGCACTTACAGAGCACTAAGACTCATTCGAAGGCTTGATTCAAGAACAGATGAGTCAGTGCCTTCATTAACAGATTTTAGACCTTCACACAAAAGTCGCAGGTCTGGGTTTATTGGGAGAAGTAGGAGGGCTGTAGGCCCTCCTCCTTTCCATGAGCACAGTCTCACATGCTACAGCTGTGGCTGTGCAAAGGATTTAAATCACTTCCATTTGTATGTTCAGGCAATGCACTTGAAGATGAAAGACGGGTAAGTAAGTGCCAAGCATTGAAAGCTGCTGATAACTGGGAGAAAAAATAAAATAACCACTGATCTGTACAAGACAGTCTGTTTCATCTTTAAGAAGTCCATTTTACATGACACTGGCAATTCAAAGAGTAGAACTATGCCAAGAGCTTATTTTCTCATGCTACTGGTACTTTTGGAAGGGAAAAACAAACAAACAAAGGATCTAAGAAATTTAATTATGACTTGGCCCAAAAGGACTTTTAAAACAGTATTTCATTCAGTCAAAACCAAAGATTTCTTTCAGGCAAATAAGATTTTGTTTCAGCATTAACGTTTTTTAAAAAAAAAATAAAAAGAAAGACGTTTCAAAAAATTTACTAAAATTCCAAGAGAAAAATTATAACGTCGTGTTTTAAGGATGTTGAAATAAAACATGGCCTTATTTTCCATTAACAGTTTGGCAAATTTGCAAAACAGGTCGGTCTTACTCCTACTGTCTTCTCTGAAGAGAATCTTAGGTACAGTAATTCACTCAGTTCTAGTGAAGAGGCTTTAAAGTAATGCAGTTCACAATCTTGTAATTTTTCTGCCAAAGGGAGACAAATGTAAATATAATAATATCCCAAATACTGTGTGCACTTGTGAAAACAAGCCATTCTTCTTTAGGAAGTGTTTAAGAAACATAAATAACCCGTAAAATAAAGAAAAGTATCTTAACAAATCCTGAAAATGTTAACAGGGCACTTGACTGGGAATATTATGGTGATGTTATCTACTCTTATAAAATCATGCCAAATCCAAACCAGACTAATTCAATATTACTGTACTAGGTTATATTACTGTTTCTGAACCTGACTTGTTGATTCCTTTATTTCAAAATGATGGCAGATTATCTTTCTCAGTAAATTCTATGTAAATCCTTTTTTTCTCCACTGATTTGTCACTTCAGTGTATTCAGAATTCATTTAATGACACTAATGACAAAAAAGCTTTCATGGTTACTAACAGTTAAGCTTCTGCATCTGATACAGATAACACAGCTCAGTTGAACGGAATTCCTTCTTTTGAATAGTCAACATAATTTTTTACAAAATACAAGAGATGGAATAGGTCAGCAGAAGTAAGAAGCAATCCTGTTTGACCTTCACATGCCAATAGGGCCAATAAAAGCCATCTGTCTACTTTTACACTAAAGAGAGTTTACCTCCTGGTGCTGTTCTTTGAGGTAAAATCTGTACCTCTGTGAGTCAAGAGCAAAGAGCCAGTGGTAAATAAACAAACCCAGTGGAAAAATAAATGATCTGTGCTGCAGCTATGCATCTTTACACTTCTTGGTCCAGTGGCCAGAATTCAGTTGAATGAACTGCAAAAGCAGAGAATAAGATCCTGCAGAGCATGCAAGAAAATAAAATGTTGAAGAGTGGAGACAGAGTGGGTTTGAAAAATAGAAGTATATGGGGAAAATCTCCAAATGCCTTTTAAGTAAGAGAACTTGTTAAAAAATAATTTTAAAAAATGTTTGTAACTATGATAGTCACGTAATAAATTAATCTGGAGTGAAATATGTGATGATCAATTTTACTACAAGACTGAATTGTCAAGAATTTCAGTCAGCAATGAAGCAAAACATGGCCCTGCAAGAAGTTTTAAGAGAGTCAGAATTTTAAAAAAATTTTCCTACTCTAATGGGATGATTATATGCTGGCTTTTGACATGGGATCAAAAGCTGGTACTCCATCTAAGAACAAATCCAGAAATTCAACCTGATACCCAGAGATTTCAGAGGAGCCAACGGTGGACTTAGAAAATTTTATGGTGATTGAGGGTGTACATGCACATCACATGCATGTTGGAAAGAAAAATCTAAAAACAGTTAAGAGAGAAAAAGAACTACCAAACTTAAAAGCACCAAAAAATTAGGATTATATCCCTTATTTCTGTGAAAATAATATGCAGAGACTTCTGAAGAGAAGGCTATCCTGGCTGTAAGCTTTAATGTTCAGAAGAATTAAATCCTCAGCTTTGAATAACATTTGCAGTAAATTAAACCAGCAGTTATGCAACGTCTGGAGTACATCATAACCGCCCCATGATTACCGTAGCCAGCCAAACCCTGTCCCCGAGCAGGCAAAACTCCTAAGTGGGATCAAGGGTTTTATCCAGTGTTTAGTCTCCTTTGACCTGATTCATTTCACCACCCTTACTTCGGAAGAAAGGGGAAAGTTTTATTGCTGTGAAAGCCAGTGCATATATCTGGACATATATTAAGCCTGATGTAACTCAAAGGATGTTACACCAGGGATGGATTTGGCGCAGGGTTTCTGGGGAGCCAATGCTCTCCCTGAACTGGAGATCTGTGTTAATTCACCTCAGTTCTTTAGCTTTGCTGCAGCTACAACTGCAGGTCAGGCTGGAAGGGCCAAGGGGCTGGGTGAGCTGTTGGCTGTAAAGAGGGGAGCGTGAGTTGCCTGCTGCTGGGCCAATAGTCCTTTTTGTACCTTTACAATTGTGACAAAGTGTTCATTTCTTTACAGAGACGCACTTCTTTGCAAATGTGACAAAACCTCTCCTACAAACCACTTTCTTTTAGGTCCCTTCTGCTGATGAGAACCTTTTGTTGGCAGCACTTCAAGCTATCAGGGGCTGTGTCAGGTCACAAACTGCACCTCACCATTGCCTTAGCAGTGGCTGCTGCCACATCTCCTGCACTAATCAGCTTCATAGAAACAGGGCTATCAGATGCTATTTTAAGGGCTGGATTCTGCTCTCTTATCCCAATTCATGAGAGGGAAATGGTGTGGTATCATTATAACTAAGAATGGAATTTGGAGCTCGTGTTAAAAATGCCGTCTGGCTGGGAGTGCTTGCCTCCTGCATTTCAAACTCTCCTTGTCTGAGCACACATCCCAGCCCAACAGCTCCATGCACATACAGATGAGCAATAATGATTCCTCATTTAATGTCCCTTTTCCCCAAGACAGTTATTAATGATGAAAAGAATTATAGATTTACTGCAAGATTGATGCATAAATTACAGCAGAGCTATGGAGAGAGTCTGGATGTCTTGATGGCAACACTGCCACACCTTTCAGCAACATTCACAAGGCAGTCAGGGCAAGCTGCTGAGTGCAGGGAATGCTCACCTCTACAGTCCTTGCAATGAAAATAAAAGGGCATTGACAAACCTGCAGGAGGAAATATTCGGCCCTTCCCTGGCACGGATCTCCCCTTCCCCAAAACAGAACACAGTAGAGCAGAACAGGAGAAGGAAGGTGGCTTTACCTGGCCTTTCTGCTTCCATTACCCTGTGCTGGCTGATGAGTTGCTGAATCCTGATGCCTGCCCTATGCCTGCCGCCCCTGGGTCACAGCAGGGTGTTCTGGGCACAGTTTGTTGTGCACTTCCAAGTGTGGTCCACTTCTACTGAAGGACTTTAAGGAGGCTAGAAAAGGGGTATCAATGTGATCTTCACACCAGCTGAGGAAGTCCTGCTTCATGATCACCTTCTGATAGCAAGGTCAATCATCCGTGCAGCCATGAATCACAATGAATGAGTCTCATGTCGCTGTTAGCCTGGGGAACATCTGGAAGAAATCCACACTTTTAAGTTACAGCTGGACAGGGACACCAGGTTAACTCACAATTCCCATCAGTATTGATAAATTCAAATCACTAGAAACTTCTCTAGTATTTAGATCATATTTTAATAGTATGGTTATTAAGTTTCCAGTCGCCTGTAAAGTATGTAAGCTTTTTGTTTGCCACTGGAGAATTCCCCAAGTCAGGTTCACAATCAGTGTCAGATAAATCATCAATACACCTGACCTTGCTTTCACAATACCACAGCCCTGTAATCTATTCAGTCCCTGTCAGATCTCACCACATAAAATGCTGTGACCTAAGCCAGTTCCTTTTTCTTCCAAGTGAGACAAAGAACCCACAGCTCTTCTGCTCCTGCCCTCATGCTCCACACCCAGTCTACATTTTCTCCCTGTTCCTGACCTCCAAGTGAAATTCTTGGGCTGTGATGACATTAATTTTGTCTGCTTTCCCCACGTGTGACTTTCTTGATCTGCAATTTCCCTCACCCTAAGACACCACTCCGAATCTTGGGATGAGGGGAGGGTTAGCTTGCTTCAGCCAGCAGTGAAAGGGCTAAAGCCATGAAAAAACATACTGATGTTTTCTTCCCATGTTAAAATTAGTTTGGTTTGTCTTTAGGTGGTACAGATCCTGGGAAGCCGCCTTCTTCCTTCCTCTGTGAATATTTCTAAGAAAATGTCATGTGAATCCCTAGCATTAGTCACGAGGATAAACAGAAAGTTGAGAATTACCAGGAAGGGAGTAAAGAATATGACAGAAAGTAGTTTTATGCCACTGTATGAATCCATGGTGCACTCACAGCCTGAAGAGTGAATGTATGTCCTAACCCATAAATACTACAACAGGACTAGAAAAGGAACAGGGGATGGCAGAAAGGGTGATCAAAACAGTGAAAGGTTTGGCTCAGACAGAGACTAAAGCCCTTCAGTTCAGAGAAAACACAACCCAGGGAGATTATCAGATAACTCAAACACCTAGAATGGCAAGCAGAAAAACTATTCACTGGTTCTTAGAAAAGAAGGAAGCAAGAGGCCTCCAGTGGAAATTATCTGAGCCTCAGGAATAAAAAAACACGAAGGGAAGTGTTTTTCCACAGACTGCAGAATGAAGCAGTGGGACTCATTGACACGGGATGTTGTGAAGGTCAAAAGGAAAAACTGATTAAAAAGGACTAGAGCAATTCATAGAAAGGCCTACTGAGCCCTGTTAAATGTCATGGTCTGGATGTAAGCCACAAATCTAGAAATCCCTCACCACCTATTGTTAGAAGATGGAAAGGTGTACCAGGGGAAGAGCATGCTTACCCTGTTTATTATGTTTCCCTAAACATCCATTACCAGCCCCTCTAATAGGCTGAAACTGCCTTTCCAGTCTCATCTAGCAGGGCCATCTTTGTGGGTTTTGTTTCTTTCTCCCAGTAAGACTGGAAGGTTTGGCTCAAGTTTCCCATTTCCTTTACTGTGCCTCCCAGAGAAAGGAATCCCAGTGGGACACTTTGCACCAGACCCCTTGCTCTGAGCACTCTGATTCATTCCATGCATATGATGAATCCCAGAACATATAGGTCTCTGTCTTAGCTCTGCCCTTGGCCTGCTGTGTGACCTGCTCAGTGATTATCCCGAAGCTTAGTATATTCTGTGCAACAGAAATTTACAGGGGGAGAAAACCACCCATGCTACCAAGAAAACACAGCTTTTTCTATCATGGCTGTCAGTACCTTGGGAGAGACGGGCATGGAAGAGCAACCCAGAGGGTAGTCATACCCTAGCCATGGATGTTTGTGTGACTTTGAATTCATCCTCCTGCGCCTTGGTTCTCCACCAAGAAGATAACAAAAAATGAGTGATTTTGTGGGGTTTTTTTTAATGCCTTGCAAGGACTTTACGTGGCTAAATATGTCCAATGTTTCAATAACAACTGAGACAGGAGCCGTAAAAACACCTGAACCTACACTACATGACTGCAAATGGAGGTGTAGTTCAGTCCAGCCCTGACATTTCCAAACCACGTTGCTCTCCCCAATTTCAAGCATATAGTCTCTTTAAAATAAAAGGGAAAAATACAATGGTTTGCTAACAGCACTTCTTTAGAAGCTAGAGGGTGGATTTGCCCCACTTCATATCAAACCGCTCATACCAGATGGTTGCAATGTCACTGTAAGGACAAAGCCAATGCAGATTTTAGAAAACAGCAATGTTGTGGAAAAAGTGCTCCCTCTGGTTATTTTGCTGGAGAATTAATTGCTTACAGCAGAGGAGAAGTAGGGCAGAGGGCAGTTGGGTTTACCTGCAGTGTTTGCACCATTACAGCCAGGATGAGGGCTGTTTGTCAACCCCATGTTTCTGCTTTCCCCCCAACAAGGACACACACTCCTGACACGCTGTGTTAGTTTTCTGAGGAGGTGGTGGCTCCTTCTCAGAGGCTGTGCATTCCCTGGATGTGGTAGGGAGTGAAGGGATGTTGTTTCATACCCAGTCTGGGAGTCATTCATTTCACTCGCCGTGTCAGCCATGTTGTCAGGAGCAGAGACCCAAAATGACAGACGTGAGGGAGGCAGCTGCTGGAGCCAGCACAGCTTCCTTCAAACCCCCTGATCTGACACAACAACAGTGCAGCGTGCTGGCAGTCCTGGAGGATTACAGCATCACCGCTGACTTTCTGTTAACCCTTTTGGGCTCACAACCTGCCAAGCGATGTAAGGAGATGTTGGGTGAGAAATAACCACAGCAGCACCCAGCAAAGTGTCTCTCCACAGACGTTGTCATCAAGGACAACACGTTTCTGCAGGATCTGCTGCCAGTTTGTCACAGCACAGTCAACTCTACCTGCCTGAAATCAACAACAAAAGAGAAAATTGTCTTCCAGAATTTTGCAAATGGAAAGAAAAAACCCAAACGGGCCATGCCAAGACATGGAGTGGAAATAACAGCAGTAACTTCAAGGGTTATTGCTTCAGGAGGAGAGTAAACATAAATCATTTGTGCTTCCACACTGGGGAGTGACCAGGCCAGTTTCTGGACAATGTCACTTAGACTGAGTCACCAGGAACAAAACATTCAAGTGCAGTGTGCTTGATTCCTGGGGAGAGACCTTCACAAACTATTAACTGACATGTTGAAAAAAAAATAAAATAAAAAATAGTAGTGCCCGAGAGAAGTGTTGAACTGAAAACCCAGAGAGTAAGTGAAGTATAATCTCAAAATGCATCTTTGAGACTGTCAGGTGGCACTTCTGCTCTGCAGGGACCCACCAATGCCAATTTCAATCTACTTTACCTATCAATAGGAGAGAAGTTCGGGCACCTTAGCCATGCTGTTCAGGACCATGAATATTCATTCTGGGTGCTCAAACCTTGTCATGATTCCAGGGTGCCCTCCCAAGCTAGGTGAATACTAACGGGTATCATTCTGACACCTCCTAGTGAACAGCAACCACGACTTCCACCACAGTATGTTTGAGCTCCAAAGCAAACACAGATTGGCAGCGTTCTGTCTACATTTTGCCAGGGGTTACCACTCCTCCCCGTAATGGTTGCTGAGTACAGGAATACTGTACTGATAGCCTGAGGAAGGACCTGGAGGATGGACTTCTGCCCATACCAACTCTCAGCTGCTTTTCATGTTGACAGGATGGGTTGGGTTTTTTTTAATATGTGTTAATCACCTTACCCCTTATGTTAGGTAACCATGGACTTTTGCTACAGGCTGTGCCTATAACAACCTGCAATACATGATCAGCAAAAACCAGCTGTTTTCTGTGACAATCTATAAAGGGTTTACAGATAACAAACACGGAAAATCAAGACCATCCTACTGTGAGTCCTCAAATCAGTTTGGTTTCAGAATGTAGCGTTTAATTGATACCTTTATAATTGTTTTTTTGCCTTTCTTCTGAAACTATGAGTCAGACTGACATGAGGATAACACCGGTTGGACAATGCTACACTAGGAATTAGTCACAGCCCAGCTGATAGTCAACCCCCTCTTATTCTCCTCTTTTTCTTACATTTTTCTTTGAAAAAGATGACCTTTTCCCCAAACTCCCAAATGCACTAATCCACGAAGCATTCCAACAATAAGGAAATGAATATTTAATTACTTTAATTCCACTATGTTATTGAAAGCACAATTTCAAGCAAGTTCATTTTACATGTGGTGATATTAAGGCAGTCAGTTGCAGTCCCCAGGTCTCCTCACAACTGCTGAAGCCATGAATAGATTTGGGTATATGGTGCATTGTTCCATCGCATTGAAATTCTGACTGTGTGTCTACTTAGCATTGTTCATTACAAGCGAAAACCAAAGCTGCTCCTGTCCCTCCAGATTTGCAGAAAAAGGCTCTGCACTTCTTTGCTGCAAATAAACCACGTCACAACACGTGCAGAGCACAGCTACCAATTCTATATTTTGTCCAGCCCAAAAAGTTCTGTTAGCAAGCACCCCAAAGCTGCAGAGAAGCTGGCATTTCTGATTATTCGGGCTGAACGACTCCTACGGGCCAGTTGTCAAGTACAATTTGCAAAGGCTCCTGGCACTGTGACCAAGGGGGAATTCCCCAATTTATGTTGTAACACAGAGAGCAGCAGTAACGTTTTAATCAGACGGTTGAGCCTGCTGGGAAGCTCCATGATCAAGCATTGTTATGCCCAACGGGACTGCAGCTCAGCATGGCCGGGGAGACCACAGTGGTCTGTGTTTCCTTAGTGCAGCCACCATGGATATCAGTGCAAAATTAAACAAAAGATATTTCTCCTCTCCCTTTGACACTTACTCCTTGTAAGTCACTTGACAGTGACTGTAGTAAATTACTCCCTCTGCATAATAGTGTAAGTTATTTTAAGAGCTATCTGCTCTGAAGTTAGATCAGGGAATACCTTGTATGTTAACAAGGGAAGTCCCAGTTAGGAAACAGACAGAGGTCTTGATCTGGAGGACTCATAAAACATGGGTGAAAAGGTGGGTCCTGACAGCTCACTTTGGACATGAGTTCTCCATCTATACAAAACTGCTAATTTTTGTTAGTGAACACATTTTTGCAATTAGGCCTTTAAATGAAAAGTGAAGTTTCTGATTTGCTTTTATGTCAAAACCATTCTGTCTTTTAAAGACACTGAGGGGTGGATGGGCAACAATATCAGCATTCATCTCATTGTCTAGCTGAGGAGGTCTCTGTATAAAATCAAAAATAATTCAAGGAACAGGGAAGAGGAACAAGGAGAAAGTAACATAAAACTATGGATTCAGTAGAAAAAGAAGTGTATTTTAAAAAGAACACAGTTCAAATGGAATGAAAAATATAACCTTGACATTTATATCCTGTAAGTACAATAGTTCCTAAGTTCATGTTTTAAATACATGAACTAGAATCTTTCTTGAAGCAATTACACTATCCCTAATTAAATTGTGGTTCTTCTACAGTGATATTAATTAGCTTTTTTAAAACCACATTATTAATTTATCAAGGAGACAGCTTGATAACTTGGGGAAGGCAATAAAATAGATCAGTCTGTAACGCCCACTGCTTGAGGGAACAGACTTCATTCAGAAGTACATGGGCAGTGAATCTCCAGTAACTTCTGTAGAGCTGCACTGATTCACCCCTCTCAGGATGGGATCTGCTTTATTAACACTAAAACTTTCTCCTTTATGTGTCCCGTTTTCTTTATACACAGCCATGAAGAAAATCATAACTGTCATAGAGTAAGAGCTGTAATAAGGTTGTGTTATAATGGGTTCTCTGTTGCTGTAAAAATGTATGTTAGTGTGAGGGGAAAGAAGCTAAGGGCAACAAATTAGTTTGGAGGAAGACTGAGAACTGAAGTTAAAAACAAACCAAAACAAGAACTTCTGCATTGAAAGATATTTTAGCTACTGATAATGAAGTTTCCAGATGAATCAGAAAAGAGGAGGATTGGGAAGTACCTCTGGAAGCTATTTCTGAACAGCAGACAGATGGTTGGGATGGCTTGCATGTGCTTGATAGCAACTGCTCTGTGGAAAAATAAATGAATAATAGACAACCAGTTGATCTGCTGGTGGGTTTGGATGGCAGAGAACCATCAGCACTCAAAGTGGTACTACTTTATGGGAAGGAGAATGTACAAATCTTCTGAAGAAGAGGAATACAAACAAGCAAATGCAGAGGGAGAAGTAGGACAAGCTTCCCCCACTGCCACAGAAGTACGTATGCTTCAATCTCTCTCATGAGTGTTACAGGAAAAGTTCTTTGCAGCTCCTCATTTACCAGGCTATTACACTGGCAACTGTATTGAGATATACATATATATATATATCTTTACATCAAATGTTTGGTGAGTATTTCTCTCAGTTCTGTCTGTTACACCTCACCAACTTCTTACTCCTTTCTGTTTCTTCTTTTGACCATATTTCTAACATCGTTTCCTTTAAGCATTCCTCTAGAGACAATTTCTTCAGCAGGGCCACACAAACACCTTCCTGATTTGCAAAGGTGCCATCTGTATTCACACGCTTGTTTGTGGGTCAAAAACCAAGCTCCAAACCACTTTGGCACTCCTGGCTCAACCAACCATGGGAAAGACTCTGCTGAGCTCCAGTGGTTGTGGCTTCAGGGTCCGTGAGCTCTGGATGTCTGTCTGATAAACATTTCATTTGGGTGCATCAAAAATATGGTTGATGAACTCAGCTTCTACCAAATGAAATGTTTAAGTCACAGGATTGTCATTTTCTGAGGGGAAAAACTGCACCACTGAATAATTTCTAATTAATTTTTTACCATAAATTCACAGGTTTTTGGTGACAAAAGCCACTTGAATCCTCTGGAATGTCATGAGGTTCCCACTCTTCCAAATTTCTTTGAAAGAACTAGGTATGTAGGCAAAAACTGGACTGGTAACTAGATATTAGAGACTCACAGATTATTCCAGTAGAAGCATGAATTACACTGCAAGGCAAAGTCAGCCAGAAATTTAAACTGTAATTTTATTTTGCTAAAATTTTGTTACAGGAAAAGTTTTTTTCTTTACAAGGAATCAGCTACCTAGCAAGACTATTCCCATCATGATACAGATATCTAAAGTGAAATAATGTAAAATAAAGCTATAAAAGTTGAGACTACAGATTTGGGAGCAAGGTTTTTGTAGTCTAATTGGTCAAAGCAAAGTTGTTGAGAGGAGTAGGTAAAGTTTTCAAGGACAAGTGGCTTTTTGCGAGACTTTTTAAGAACTGTGCTTCCTAAATTATAGTCCTTTGGATGAAAACCAACATTTCTGGCAGGCTTGATCTGATATAGAATGTATCTGCATCTTCAGTTCATGCATTGAAAAATACACATTTAAGCTATCTCGTTTTGCAGTTAGGTCCCAAAACACCACTTTTCACACAACACGATCAAGACAAAATAAGATTGTGAAAGACCTCTTCTCTAGCACAGAGACAATCACTAGCACAGTGCAGGGCTCTGCAACAGAAACTTCTGCAATACGCCAAGGAGAAGGCAAAAAAAAAAAACAAGAAGAAAGACCTACTAAGTTGAAACGACTGGGATAAGTACACAAAACCAAATGCTTATTGCCAAACAAGTTTGATCAAATCCAGGAAAGATGGAAACAATCTTGCAAATGGCAAAGCTCCAAAACAGTGATGCCTTACATAAGATTCAGGGAATGTTTCCTTTGAAGATAAAAGGTACTCAAGTGTGAAATCTGTGATCAATATAAGAAGCAGAATGGAAAAGCAAACCAGTCACAAACAAAAATTTCTGATGGCATTTTAATTCCACACGCATTTAATTCCACAGCACCCAGGGAGAAGACCAATGACTGTATATACTTTAAATAAACTGCATGTAAAAGATACAAAGTGTTCATCCTTGATAGTGTACGTGTTCCCCTTATCAGTTAAGGGCTCTTTCATTTGCATTTTCTTTTTATCCTCTGAAGTCTTGAAAGAATGAGATCTATTAAAATTAAATAAATCTACCCTTATTTGCTAGGGATATTGCTGATCTTTTTATGAGCATTCAGGAGCTTCACGTAGCTATAAATATTTGCTCTTGAAGCAGTTAGCAACTTTGGGAAGTACCATCAGCAATTAGAAGAATGTATTCAATTTGGAATTAAATGGGATAAAAACTTACACTACTCCCAGTAAAATTTCTTGGGGTGAAATACTGGCTGTATGATTTCAAGAAGGCCTGGTTCCTGCTGATACAAGTAGTTGATTTTAATAGGACTACAGTCAAAATAGTATCTCCTACGTCTCCTAATAGGACAGAGAATAGGAGAATGGCTGACCTCCCAGGGCCAACTCAAAACACAGACAGCAGTCCTTTCTGATGTTTGGTAAATTGAGCAGGTATGGCAGGAGGCCCTTTTGGCAAACATCACTCCCATTTGATGAAGAAAGGTCTAGGAAGCTAAAGGTCTGGTCAGTCTTATCTTAATCCCTGAGAAGAAAATGTAGGAAATATTCCTGAACAACATCTCTGGACAAATGAAGCAGATGAAGGTGATGACTTGTTCAGTAAACAGAGGGTTGGAAGTGTGTAATGCATATACAAATATGAAGGATTTACTGCCATTTTTCCATTTCTTTAAATATATGAAAGGTATTCTGAGAGATCCTATCAAACGTTAATATAAGTGTTGGAAAGGAAATCTCTTTGATAAAGTTCTTTTGTAAAAAGTTAGAAAGTAATTTGTTTGGAAATACTCTTTACTACTCCTAGGGAAGTATAAAGCATTCAAAAAAAAACCCAAACCCCAAAAGATACTTCATGCCTCCTGCTAATCTCTGCCATGACCGAATAGAGGGCAACTGAATAAGAGATTAGTGCATAACAGATAGTGTCGAGCATTCCTCTTGGCACATACCTCTTCAGCTTCTGTCCACTGTAAGAGACCTGGACATGCAAGGGCTTGTAGTCTGTTAATTTGTAGAGGTCTGTTTGGTGGTGCTGCAGCACTGCAAGTTCTGCTTGTTCATTTTGTTTGTGCCCTAAGCCTTTATGAAAAAACACACTGTATGCCTCGGATTAGCAACTCCTCTGTGCTATATGCCTATGGAAAACCTTGAAGTGTAAGCAATTCATCCCAAAGATCTCCTTCAAGCCAAATGCAGTTGTCTACAATAGCACCTACAACAAATACCTTTTGTTTATGTGAGACTGATGGAAGACTACTGTGGAGGGCACTGTGGACCAAAAGTGTTGCATTCATATCCGATTTTACATCTGCTTGTTGATTTTGTATCTCATGTATGCACTAATGCTCTTACTGATGAGAAAAACCTTGGACACAAAACACTGCTTGACTGAAGACAACTGTTTGATGCTTGATTTGAGTTTCCTTTAACTATAAAATAACATTCCTCCTATTCTTCCTATCTTGTTTATAATTTGAACCTATTCATTCGGGAAGACATTGACTCTGATAATAGCAAATGCAAATAAAAGACTCCTGCAACTTACCACTAATAGAGAAACCAATGCAACAGTAAATTGTCCAGAAAAAGCAACAATACCAAACTTGTGATGCACTGAGTAATACATATACTGTAAACCACTGATTACCAAACTTGCACAATGAATTTTAAGATCTATTCAAAGGACTGTCAAAAGCATTTGCTGATCCCACTAACGTCCATTGATTTCAACAGAATTGTAATCAGAACAAAATGAAGCACATCTAAGTAGGTGTATGTTGTCTGTCAGGAGCTTGGCTAGATCAAGATGAAACAATGCACTGAACTTTTGTTCTAATCCAAAGAAATAAAGTTTAATTTGTTACTGTTTTGCTCTTTTGTAAGTAAATAATAATCTTTGTAAGTAGAAATACAAACGGTCAAACAACACATATGCTAAACATGACAGTTTCCAAGAGTTCCCCTTAAAAGTAACTATACGTTTTTATCCATGCAAACAATACCTTATTATCAAACTTACTAATTTGGGGTGGGGTTCCATCAAAAAGAACACCTAAACCTCAGCTAGTAGAGTGAAATATGCAGTAAAACTGAGGAGTATCAAATTTCAGATCCTACACGAGGCTTTGGATTCATCTTTAAAAATACTCAGAGGACTGACTGAAGTCACCTCCTTACTATTGAACATCAGGTTTTGCAATTATAGGTAGGAGATTTCTTCTAGCCTGTGAAGTTTGTTTGCAGAACAACATCCTCTCAAACTAGTCCTGCAGTTTACAAAACATTAGTACACTTGACTTTTAGTAACTGAAGTGCATGATGTTTTTGTTAAAGGCATTCACTGCCAGCTAATGGCTGGGGAGACCAAATAACAGGCATTTGAAAAAGTAAACAAGTTTACCATACCTTAAATATATCTCAAATTGACTTAAGGGAAGGCACAAAAACCTTAACATTTGCAATATTCTGTTTCTCACTAGCTCGAAAAGGAGGGAAGGGCACAAATTGGTCTCTGATTTGTTCATAGGACTATTCATATAAAACACAATTATTACAGATTTCAATAGCTAAGCTGAGTACAAGCCAAGTTCTATTTAGTTGCATTTATGGAATCCTTCTGAACTTTTGCTTTCCTACTGCCACCCATGCCATCTTGGGCAACTTTCATATTCCTTCTTTGTAGTCTGCTCTTGCTTCTGCCTCTTATATATGTTCTTTTTGCATTGGAGCTGGGTCATGCATCCTGTATTTGGACAAGCCAGTCTTGTGATGGCATATTCATTCTCCTGAATCCTGTCATGGACTACACTCCTTAAGGACAACACCTTCAAGCGAGTCAGGTCTCTTGAGCTCCTTTGCCCTTCAGTGGTGCCTTCTACAGGATCCCACCTATCAGCTCCCTGAATAAGTCAAAGTCTTCTCTTCTGAATTTCAGGGTCTGTTCTCTGTTCTTTACCTCCCTCACCTCCCTCAAGATCTTGAATATCACTGTTCCATGGTCACTAGAAACAAGGCTACCATTGATCTCATCAACAAACCACATCACCTCAGATCATAGTGTTCGAAGGGCTGAGGTACTCAGTCCTGTAAGATCACTCCTGTAAGGCTGAAAGTCACAGAGCTCAAAACACTTGCAGAGGAGGTTCATTGTGCAGACATTCATTGTGCAGCAGAAAATCTGTTTATTTTCTTTTCCTTCCTGAAAAATGTGAGAAATGGTAAAGGCTGCACTGTGTGCCTGCATGTATTTCATTATTTAGGGGAATTTATATCAGCTTTTACAAGATACAGTTATCAATGCCAACATGTCACATAAATACACTTATTCTTTATAGAACAGGGCACTGGGGGATTTTGAAGCTGTGCTCTTATCCACTTTCTTTTAAAGGCACAGCAATGACAACTGTACCAGTCTCCTATGAATTCAGAGGCAGCTGTTTATTTCTTTATGCTTCACTGTCTTTCTTCACCCTGTTGTCTCTTAAATTGTAAGCTCTTTGTGGCAGAAAAGCCTTTTGTTCATTGTTTTGTGGTGGGGTTTTTTGGGCTGCACCCAGCACAATGAGGAACGAAGTTCCTAAGCTTTACCATAATACTAAGCAACACATGTTCATCCATTTTTTTCTATTTTTCTATCTCTAAAGGTGACATTTTAGACCCTTTTTAGCCAGCTCAGCCAAACTCCAGAAACTGCTTCCCAAAGAAAGTGGTTTCAGCTGCAGTAAGCAGAAGATTGTTCCAAATGTTTTTCTTCAAATATCTGTAATGTAAATACTGCCCAATATGCAATACATAGATAGAATCAGCTTCCTGAAGAGAGACAGAGGCACAAAAAGATGACCAAGTTGTGGGCTGCTGTTGCCAGAGGAAGCAGAACAATCTTTATTATAGTAAGTGGTTTCCTTCAAAAATATTAGAAAGGCAAATTGGAAATAACACGATATTGTTCTTCATGAGAGGAAGGGAGTTCTTATTAACTGCCACTGAAGAATTGGCATAGTTGTACTTAAGTTTTTACAGTATGCACTTAGGCCCAGAGAAAGGTCACCTTTTATTTTTGAGAGCTTTGGAATACCAGAATACCAGTGTTTCACCATGCCTTCAGTGACACACGGTCATGTAGAATAAACATCACCTTTAAAAAAGTTACACACTCTACACAAGCATAGGTGCATGTTTCATGGATGGTGAAGGAAATAAAAACATTTTGTCTTTAAAGGCTTCATTTCCTCTTTTCATGGGTACACACACTTTTCCTCCTACAATTAGTTGGTAAGCTGAGTTCCTTCCAAAAGCAAGTGCTACCTAAAATCCTGGGGAGAGGCAATAAAATATGCATCTCTTGCCTTTGGAGGTGACACTACTCAGGACAACAGAGAGGTGGTCCAACGGAGCCACATTTTTCAGACAGTTCAGTACTGACAGTCACTCTCAACCCAATGGCTGCACAGTTTAAGAACAGAGTCTACAGCTATGTACTCTATTCAAGCATAATCAAAATAGCACAGGATTTCAGGAATACTGATGAATATTCTCATTTGTGTCTCTATGTCTGAAGCACTTCATTGTGGTGGTATTTTGAGTGGAACACCTTTTTGTTCCAGCAGTGACTATCTATTCTGAGCAAGATTTGAATTAATTAGCCTATCCTTTCACCTATGTGAATAAATTTCCCAACACTTTCAGCAACTGCAAAACAAAAACATTGACCTTCCTTGAAGCCTGCCTTGAATATTTTGTACTTTGTACTTTTTCTTGAGAGAATCTCTCATGCTCCGAAACCTGAATTTATGCCACATGAATCTGTTAAAATTTCAACTGTCTAGGCCTATAAACTGTATTAAATATGTCTAATAAACTCCTGAAGCAAATTCACCACATTTATCTCACACCATGCAATTCTATCAAAGATCAACGAACTAAGATGCATCATGTCTGAAGTGCAGCTGTAAAGCTCTTGGAGCCTGCATGTGCAAAACATTTAAGGTGTGTCTCACAGCATTTGTTGCTTTTATCATTTAATATTTTGTTCCCAAGTGTGTTAGTTTTTCTGAGGTGCTCGTAACAACCACTTTAAGACATTACTTGCTTTTGCTGCATATGAAAAAGAAACAGCTAGGTCATTTGAGCTCATTTTTAAGTGATCCTGCAAATAGCAAAGGATTCTTGTGCATCTTATTACAAGACCAAATTTTTTTTGTTGTTTGTTTTACACTGAAAACAGAGTCCCTCATATCTCTATTACCTTGCAATATTCCAGATATTTCATTTGAGCACTCAGAAGTGAAGGGAAACTAATGAAGCAACAGTTTTCTACCTCACCCCACCTGTACTGGCCACACCAGGACCTTATGCAAGGCAGAAGACTCTGCTGCCTTTTTCCAGCCAAAATCAAGTCCCTTAGAGTGATAAAAATCCAGTGAATCCCCAGTAGTGCCAAGTCTATTTATAGGGGTTATCAGTCTTATGGTATACAGAGTGGCTTTTCCATATGAGCAGCTTTTCCAAGGTGGTCACTGGAATGAACACCGAGTGCAGGAAACTCAGCATTGTTCCTGCACCTACTGGTATTGCAATTATTTCCATAATGCTAGCAAATAATTGGTGCTGTTTACAATAATACTGAATGCATGTTTGAAGGATAAGTGCCAAAGGTATGGAAGTAGCAATGAAGAATTACCTAGTGCATGCCATTCTGAACGACATGTAACATAAAATTCTCACAGCTTCAGAAGATCCAGGTGTCCACCTAGTGTTACTCCAAAGCATTAATTCATGGGATATTCTCCTAAGAGCTCTCCAGAGCTTTAATCATGTTGTGAATTCATTTTGCCTGAACACCTGAACTAGACTTATATAAAACAGATTCAATACAGTGCCTGTTCTCAGTGAGAAAGTGTTCAAACATTATCGTGTCAAAAGAGGAAGGCAGCTATAATTCCAGCTAGGAATAAACCTCTAGGAAGTGACAAACAAATTTCATGTGAGACAACAATACAGAGGCAGAATGTTTCTTTTGTCAGACAAGAAACAAATGCTTCAAGGCACACAGGAATCACAAAGGACTAATTACTTTACTGATATTGTCTACTTGAAGTGGGCACTTCAACCCACCAGCAGTACTCATGATGACATCTAACAAAAAAATTTTAACACCATCTTCTGGACTTACTCATCTTCACAAATCACACATTTACTGAAGCATTCTTTGCTTACCCATGAGATCATAGTAATGAAAACCTAATAGTTATTTGGATTCATTTCACCTCAATACAATGCCCATTATGTCCATACAAGTAGAGGCATCTAACAAAAGGAACTGGATACTACAAGTGTAGTTACTAAGGGGTCAGAGATTCAAGGCACAGAGGGCCAGTCAAGCTGAACTATCCATGATAACTGTTTGTCTAAAATGTACCTACAATACCTTTGTTAGCTAGCCATCCAGTTGCCTACACACATATTGAAATAGAAGATTTTTGTTCAGATTGTATTTCAAAGCCCTTTGGAAAGTACTCCCTTAATCCAGGTGGTAAATAACGTTTCTCACATTTCAGGGGTTTTAAAAGGATTTAGTGTTATGAGAGGACCAGGCACCACAGAATTGCTGACCACCCGAGCACTTTTATACAGACATTTGGATAAACATAATACCATTGAATAATTAATCTGAACTCTTGCAGATGACAGAGGCCTGGGATTCAAAGAGATCAAGAGGATGTTACGTCCCTGCTCAAAATACTCAAGAACAACTGGAGGGATCCAGCAAGCATTGACCAAGTGGCCATCAGCCTGTGAAACTAGTCCTGTCATGTGTTTCTTCAGAGCAAAGAGAAGACAGCATCCAGATCTGCCTTGAAAGAAAAGAGAAATGTCATAGCAATACATCTACTAGAACTTCATATGGGTTTGGATCTCATCTGAAAAAGAAAGGTGCAGAACTCTCGGGAAATCAAGTCAAACAAGACAGGTTTATTTGGACTGTGTTAAGTTTTGCTCTAATGTCTTATTTTTGCTCTGAGAACCACCCTCCTCCCCCTATGGTAGGTTCGATTTCTATAGATCACAATTAAAAAACACCAGAATGAAGCAACTTCAGGAAAAGGAGCAGCAAAGAATGCAAGTTGTGCTAAAACCAGCCCCAGGCCAGGTTGGTATTATTGCTGGCGTAAGTCTGAGCCAAAGAACAAACACTGCTAATAGTAATTTGCAGAGTTTGTGGAAAGTGCTTGGTCATTGGCAAAGCAAAACAGTGCAAAAACCTAGAACTGATGTTGTAATCCATACATGCTGGGGCATAGCAATAAAATGTGCTGACAGGTACAACAGAAACTTACGAAAGTGTTTGTTTTAAGAACACAGCTGCAGATCACAATATAATAGGTGAATGCTTTTTTGCATAGCTTCACAAATAAATTGCATTTTATCAAATGCTTGACCAAAGGGACAGTTAAAAAGATATTATAAGCATAAACATGATAAAGTTATCTGTAATACTTCTATAATACTTAAAGCAGTTTCTCTGCTTTAAGCTTGCCAAAGATCACTGCGAGGAAGCCTACATCCTCAAATTATCTGTGGAGGAGAGATGCATTCCTGTTATTTTGCTCTCAGGAGGTAGAAATAAATTAGTCATTTCTGAAGATACAAATGTCTCCACACTCAGTTAATTTAAAGATTTGGCAGATTATGAATCATTTGATTAGCAGGGGGTTTTATATTGAATTTGGTTATCTGTGCTGCTCCAGTACAAAGGGTACCGTTTTAACATCTTACCTCATTTTGCAGTGTTTTACCACCAGGAGGAGCTGTAAGGTGCCTTGTAAGGAGGTAGAAAACTCCCGGAAAATTTATCTTTGAACACACAAGTACCAAGCATTTGCTCCAGACTCAGTCACTATTGGAAACAAGTATTTCAGCCACCTGCTTACAGCAATATTACACTAGAGCAGGTTGTTCAAAGCCCCATCCAACCTGGCCTTGAACACTGCCAGGGAGGGGGCAGCCACCACTGGAGCAATATCACTATATCTTTCTTCTCATCCTGTTTTCTGTGTTTCAGCATCTAGCCTTCTCTATCCTGAATCAGATACTTCAGTCACTTGATGATATTTCTTCTGTCCCAACCTTTCCTTCTCATTCTCTTTCTCTCAATGTACAAGCAGTAGAAATCAGTTCACTCCTCGGGTTTGTTCATCCTTTTGCTTCTCTTTTGCATGCTGCTGTCTACCCATAGGACAATGGTGCTAGCGACTAGTATGATCTGGACACCTATTTGATAGGAATTAGAAGCAAGCTTGATCTAATTCCATCATATGCCTTTTACTTGCATTTTACTTTGCAGAAGAAATCCCTTTTTCCAGACTTGACATGTTGTTCCAATGCACTATCCTAAGACATTCAGACAACAATGAAGTTTCATTTCAATTGCAGGAACTTTACAAGTTTGCTTTCAGTGTTATAATAAACAGGATAATTTGGAGCACTGAGATGTTTTACTAGTAGCTTTCATCACTTATACTGAGAGTCTCTAGGCCCTCGTATGAATTTAAGCTATACATAAAAAAGCTGCTGTTGTGAATATAACTGCATATACCACGTTCTCTTTCAATAAACTAACACTCAATTTTCTCTGTGTATTACCAGAACAAATCCAAAATCCACAACAGACATATTTAGGGTCTCCAAAGATAAATCAGCTCAAATCTTCTGAGAGGCATACTACGGCTCTGCACCTTCCAAATAAATGATAGTTCAACATTAAGGCAAACATCTGGAAAACATTCTACACACATGAGTAAAAGCATGTTTTAGAGCTGGACAATGAAAGGGTATCCTCTGTAGATTGGAGGAAGAACGCCATTATCATCCTCAAACAAGCATTTTCACCTCAACAGAGAGAGTAAAATTCTACCGATGTATTGCAACAACACTAAATTCTTTGTCAGGAATGGTTTGCCCCTTTAAGAGGCAACACTTATGGCTCACAGTGTTTTATAGCACTGGTGGATGCAGAGATTGAGTGTGTATGTGCAGGAAAGAGTCATCGTGGTTTTCAGCAAACCCTACCTAGTTGTTTGAGAAAATCTTACTTGTTGAGGCAAAACAGGTGTGTAAATACCTGATGGAGGATGCAAATATGATGGAGACAAACCCTTCTCACTTCTCTCCAGTGGCAGGACAAGTAGCAATGGACACAAATTGAAATACAAGAAATCCCATTTAAACATAAGAAAAAGCTTTTTTCCTGTGACAGTGGTCAAACACTGGCACGTGTTGCCCAGAGAGGCTATGGTGTCTCCATCCTTGGAGATATTCAAAACCCAATTGGACACGGTCCTGAGTAGCCTACTCTAAATTTACCCTGCTTTGAGCAGGGTACTTGGACTAGATGATGTCCAGAGGTGCCCTTCCAAACACAACTATGACTCTTTAGAAAAACAACATGCCAAAAGAATATATTGTATTTGTCTATGTCCTTGTAAATACTATTCCTTTTTAATAATTTCTATCAATTGCACATAATTAAGAGGTCCTTTTAATATATACTGACTAAAATTGCATTTCAAAATGAAACTTGCCTGAAAGCCAAAGGACAATGCAAAGGATAATTACAATGGAAAAATGTTATGTATTAGAGTAGCTTCCAAGAACATCACGAACACACACACACACACAAAAATAATCACTAGCTCACAATTATAGGGAGGTGACCAACATCTGGCACCTGAACTTTGCAAGCAGTTCAAGCCCTGGTCCTGACATCGACCTACATCATAACCTTGTCAAGAGGCTTGTGGTGTCCTGGAGTCTAAGCCCTGGGCTGTGGGAGGAAGTGAATTGGCAGGACCCAGTCTCCAAGTTACACTGGATTCCAGCCAAATGCCCTGCCGTGCTTACCTCCAATCCAGTTGTGGTTTACTGCTAAAATTCCTTCTTTCCCTAGCTTGCTGATACCTGTCTTCTAGCTTTTAGCTACATGAAGATTTTGCTACATGACTGTGCTCATGGGAAGACCAGTTATCCCCATACTAGAAGGTGATTCTTGTGTCTTTGGATAAATATAGAGAAAATATTGATATTGATATTAACACAAACAAGAAGAATAAAAGAACACGATTGCAAAACACCACTTAAATAAACCTCTATCAAGGCTGCTACAGTGCCAGCATACACGTGGCTTTTTGTTCAGCTGAACAGTCCCACTGAGCTCAGCAAAAATAGAAAGCACGTTACAGTTCCGGACCTTGCAGAATTGATGCCCTAGGAAAATCCATCAATAGAAAATTAAGAGCTATTCAGCACAATTACCACCGAAAGGAAAGACCTGTGTCTTCCAATGAAAAAGGCTTAACCAAGATATAGTGGCAATTTTTATTTTTTAATGAATACAGAAATCCTCACCTGGAAGGAAAACAACAGTTGTCTTCTCTCGAGCTTGCAATCCAGGCCACATCTGAAGCAGCTATTACTGCCTAACAACTTGTTGCCATGGCCTGCAGCCAGCCCAGCTGTGGCTAATTCAATTGTCACAGGTGCAGCAGTGATCAGCCAGCAGGAGCCAGGCAGTAGCCATGGGCACCCTGCAGACACCAGCCGCTCGCTGCAGGTAGGGAGCTGGAGAAGTCAAGGCTGAGAGGACAGCTCAAAACACATTTGCTGCTCCCTCAAGATACAAAGTTGCCTGGTTCTCTTTTCCATCTGCCCTGTGCTAATTTTATTGCCATTACGGTCAGTGGAAGAGGACAGCCTGTACCACTTAAGTGCTATGGAAACTGCAGAATGCTAGTAAAGAAATATTTAAATAAATGTAGAGGCTCTTTTTTAAGAGATAGGCTTGAACCTAAGCCCCTCAAGGCCTGGCTTGGGTGCTTTCACCTGCAGAAAATGTGCAAAAGATGGGCAAAGCCTACTTTTCCTGCCCCATCCTTTTCCCTGATGTTTCCTTCGTTCCTACGTTAAAATAAGAAACAGCTCTTTAAAATGGTCTCAAGAAATGAGGACAGGAATTGGGGGGGTGGAATCCTGCTGACACCATGCCTTGCTGGAGGGTGATCCTGTCTGCCACCCTGTGCCAGCTCTAAGGAGAAATGGGACCAAAAACATTCCCCTAAACACAGCAATCCATGTTGGTGAGCTTTGGGCAGCTCCCTGAACAGCAGGTAAAAGTTGTTATCTTCCTGAGGTCTTTTTCTCCTGTACAAGTGCATGGGAAATTAAAAGTTAGGAAACAGTAGCAGGCACCTCAATCCTTTTGAGGTATAGATCTCTTAAATAAAATGAAAGTAAGCTATATGCAGTTTCTGGATGCTGAAGCTATCAGCAGGTACATACACTTGTATGCCACTGTGACTGTGGTTATAGATGCTTTTCCACAGAGAATGTTTTAGAGGATCAGGGCCTAGAATTTATTTTGTTGGGTTTTTTATTTTTCCGTCTGGCTAAAAATTTGTGGCAGTTCAGGCATAACTACCACCACCTCCTCAGTACCACTGCTTTACTCACCTCTCCTAGTATCATCACCAGTACACCTCAGAATGGATCCAGTTCTCAATGTAAAATTAATTGAGGCTATGAAAATTGCAAAATATAAGTATTTGAATGCTGTTTGTACCTGACAAATCTGAAGTGCCTGACATGCTGAGTCCATTGCCTGCTCCTCTGACCCGTGTTGCTGCTGCTATGTCTTGTCTCAGTCATTCACATCTGTGTGTTGTGTCTTGATTTACAGTCTTACAAGGCACTGCAAACCTGTCTGCTTTTGATGTGGAATGTCTTTTTGTCTTGTGTCTGTACAAAACCTCTCACTATGGGCAGCAGGCCTACTACTTGTGCTACCACAAGACAAGAGTTAGATAATGAAGAAACAAAACTTGGGCTTAACAACCCTCCAGAAGAGATGAATGTTTTGCATAGTCCCCTTGAGAAATTCAGAGCTGTTCTGTGCTAAATGCAAACTAAACCATGGATATGTAATGGCCATAAGGGACGATTTAAGCATGCACATGAATAAATCAAGGAGTAATTAAAACCCAACTAAATGCTAAGAAGCAAAAAAAAGTATGAGCACTGTCATCTGAAAAAGCCAGCTGGAATGCCAGTCCTCATTTAAAAAAAAAATAAATTAAAAATTCACTACCATTCAAGACCATTGCTAAGTAATAAATACCAAACTCGCTGGATTCCTGTAAACTGCACTATGGTGGATGAGCCCAAAACATTCTGACAAATATACTGAGAAATATATGCTTCCTGAAAAAAATTCAGAATAACTCACACAAATAATTATTATTTTTCACAGACGTTGTTTGTGATTACTTTGGTTACCCAGTTTAACCCAAACCGTTTCCACAAGAAAGCAGGAGAGATGCTGTCAAGGAAGGTGAGCATGCTGGTGATATTCTGGTCTAGACAAAAGAGAGATTAAGGGTTGTAGAGGTGCAATGTAGGTATCAAAAAATAATCATCAGAGCACAGTATGAAACCTGCTTACCGAAGTGACATTATTTTATAGATGATCTAAACTTTCGTTTTTTCAACGTAGATCAACTGTCTGAGTGTATTATCCAAGCCTTATGTCAGGAAAGGTGAGAAACTGCAGGAAAGCACTGCAACAGATCTAGGTGAGTAACTGTCCATCAGATTTGGGGGGAATAAAAGGGATAGTAGCATGCACTAAAGATCAAAGCAACACCGACACGTTTTGCTAGACTGCAAAGCTGCAGCTTGAAAGGATGCCAACAGTTCAACTTTGTTAGGAGACAATGTGATTCTCTATGACCTACTAAAACCTAATACAGAGAGAGAGGGAAAGAGGTCTGCCCTCACTCAAACGACATGGACTTTACTATCTTAAAGAGAGCCACAAGGGAAGTTTTGAGATTAATTTTGCCTTTACTGGAACAGAATTGCCCTAGATGAAGAAAAGCAGACCAGAAACCCTCCCTTAGCTAAAGGATCTAGAAATACGTGCTGAAGTATTTTGGGAACGTGCAGACAAAAAACATGTTGAATTATTTAGCAGTCTAATTGAGAAAAAAACTCTTGATAAGTAAACCAGTCCTGCACAACAGGCGGCCTGTAAAGCAAATTACACACTGAGCAGCCAAAGGCAGCACATACATCCTGCAGTCTGGATGCTCACTGGGCCAAACTGGGATTGCTGAAGTGCTTGAGTTGTAGGAGGTGCAGTCCAACACTGATAAACCCAAGTTTTAAATGGTTTAACTGCTCTAAGTTTATGCTGCCCTGAATTCAGCAGCTCGGTAGGAGTCATCAGGTAGTTGATACCTTTTTCACTAATGTTCATCTTGATAAACCAGGCAGAGATCTACTACGGTAAAACTGTGGTCACCATATAGAAAGTGAGATATACCAACCTATGGAAGGAACTAAGTCTTACTAGACATAGGGATGTAGTCCAAATATAAATGTTTCAACAATCATGCCACCTTGAACAGTGACTATGCTCTGAGCTGTGTCAGCTCCAGTTTCTGTGGACAGAGTAAATCAAAATGGGAAACTGGTCCAGCTGATGGGTTTTTTTGGGTGGGTTATTTTTTAACTGGATCAGTTCTCTGGTGTTGGTGCAGCACAACAGGCTGTGCAAGGGTGAGCACCAACAAGCCGAGGCAGAGATTGCTGCTGCTTACAATACATCAAGGTCCAGAGAATCCCACACATGAGAAAAATGTTTAATACAATTGTTTGCTAGAGGGTGAAGCTCACGATGCAGTCCTTTGCTTAATGGGACCATTAATAGTTTCACTTTCCTCTGTCAGCCAAAAAAATGTATAGGGACTTAATATCTTGCCCTACCCCTCTGTCAACTTTTGGTCTGACATAATAATAGATGCACATTACTATTGCTCTATAACTCACTTCCTAGAGGAGCACACTAACAGCCCCATTCATATCTACTTACAGAGATACTCTCTGCGATATGGGAGTAAAACATTTTAGCAATATAAACAGCCCAGGACAGAAAGCGTATCAAATCCCTCAGAGGCAATGCAGTAATGCTCTGAAGTCATAAGAGGATGTAACAAAGTGCTGCTGCTGAAAGAAGCAATCCTACACCGCCTGTCAAGCTCCCTTATGTCTCCCTCCTGGGCACTGACACGAGCAGGCATCCAGTTGTATGACGAAAAGGATCAGGGGTTTGATCCGGGTCACAATTGACCTTTATTCATTTACTTACTTGGTTTTGCCTGGTTAACTGTAACTCACGTCAATTCCCTGAACCACTTCAATGCTTGGCCATAAAAACAGCTGTGTCAGCAGAAAAGAAGGCATGGGAGTGAACTGGGAGGGACTGAGGAAAATAGAAAGACTGCTTCTTTCAGTAGCAGTGTTTGCTTATGCTGGCTTAAAGTTTAAACTGTGAAATGGTGCCTCAAAATACCTTTTTTAAAAAAAAAAAAAAAGTGAAAGTATAAAAAGTAGGAGTGCCAGTTTAAATAAACTCCTACTAAAAGTAGGAGTGCCAGGCAAAAGATTCTGACAGACAACACCTGCATCATTTCATGGCTGAGGAAACTAAAAAGGACTCCAACTAAAAAGGACACCTGGAGGTACAGGCTTCTAGAGACAGGCACATCCAGCAAATGGCACTATCGTAGACACAATACATGGATTGTGAGATATATCTTAGAGAGGTTATGAGAAAAAGAAGTCACTGCAGTAACTATTTCTCTATGCTCCTCTCTGGTGAGCACTGAATACTTCTGGTGTCTGTACTTAATTCCTAGAGCACACAATCCATCTTTGGCCGAACTTAGGGATGCCTTTTTGCTGTCTTCAGGTAGAACTGGAAAATGTTAATTCATTCTCAGAAGTTCCAGTGTGACTTCATTAAAAAGGCAGGACTATTTAAACTGACATACATTCAACAGAAAGAAATGAAGAAAAATAAAACCTTAGATATTTAATCTCAGATATTTAACAGCAATTGCTTTCTGCAAGTGGTATTGGGCAAGAAGGAAGCTCTTAAATAAAGCACAGCTGCTGTGTTTTGTATTCACCTACACAGAAGCAATAGAAAACGTACTGCAAGAGAATATTTTGCCTTGGAATTGAAATGGAAGAGGTGGATCTAATGGGTCTCTTTCATTAACGTTAGCTATCTTCAACTAAGCAAATATATAAAAGGCTCTTATGTTTCTAAGAGGGTAATAATTTAAAGACAAAGAGAGTTCAGGAGAAGTGCACTTTTTCTTTTCCTCCTCACATAGCTTCTGGACAGTAGCACAAAATGTGAAGCTGTACTGTTTTGAACTAAAAGAATACAAGAATTTTACACAAGGATAAAAATGCAGCCCTTCATCTTACCATTAACAATGAAATGCTAGAGAGGGCATTGTCATTAGGGACTTGTTTTTCAAACAATAAATCTGAAGTAACTCACTAAATGAGTTCTCTAGGGAGTCCTCTCTAGTCATTACACTAGTGTTAACAATACTACTACAGTAAACTTTCAACTGATGTTCACTATGTTACATTTCTGTAATGATTTTTCTGGCCTTTCAAACTACAAGATCAAAACTGTTGTGTGTGTAAGGTTTCAGTAAAAAAAGGTGTTATTGTTTGACAAAAAAAAATACTAGCATTTTAGAGCCAAATTTTCTTATTTCTTATTCAGAGAAAACCCCATTCCTATCTCTCAGAGCAAAATTTAGCCCTTAGCTTGGTTTCATGCATTCAAAATACTGTCTCTAACAAGGTACATTCTTGAAAGCCATTAATTTTGCTCTATTAGGGCTAAGTAAGGATATAGATCAACAATAGCATTGAGTACAACACCTTCGGGAAGGTGCTTTCAAAGTCTTCTACAGATATGAATTAATTTCACCTCACAGCCTGGCATAGCAGAGAAGGAAACTGTCCCCAAGAGCTAAAACACAAATAAATACCTGTTTTAAGTAGGTCAGCTAGAGGTGCAAGCCAGTAAAGATTGTCTGAAATTGAGAAATGCTAGACTTTGTGATCTGTAATCACAAGTAAAATTCAAGGTGTATCAAGTTCAAGGAAGAATGCCCACACTGGAATTCCAAGGCTATGCTAGAACAAGTCAGCTACCTGTGATTTGACCAGGGTTACACACCATGACCTTTGCAGTATGAGGAATAAACAGAAGTGTCATCCCAGTGGCTTCTCTCTGATGGTTACGTGCACCTTTGGAGAACTGTAATCAAACATTTAAGAAAGGAGAACCCCATGGTTCATAAATGGCTTTGAAACATCTGTCCTTGTGGGTGAATTGAAACGTCCTAAATGCATTTACTTCTGAGGAGAGGGAAAAACCCAAACAAACCCAAACCAGGACTAAAAGATGATTTTATTGGATGTGTTTTGGAGGGAGATGGACAGAGCTGAGTACCATGAAGATCTACCCAGCACCTGATCGATCACAGAAACATCTTTCACAGAGCAGATAACGTCCCCAGGGGAAAATCCAGCATACCCTCTGGAGCTGAAGCTGGAAGAGCAAAGTTTGGCAATAAATAGCGATAAAATTTAAGCTAGATGGGGCAGATATGAGCATTTATTCCACCCTCGCACGGCGCCAGCCCCACCGAGGCACCGACGGGGGAATTGTGTGTGGAAACAACGGCGCAAACACTGCTCAGAGATACCCAGCGTGCGAAAATAGATGGAAATACAAGAGGTGGCCCCGGTTAATAACGGGATGTGCGTTACAAGGCGCTTTTGGAGGGGGCCGAGCCCAGCCCGTGGCTGCGGGCCCTGCTCCCACACCGCCGCCTTCCCGCGGGCCGCTCCGGCAGCTCCGGGTTCGCAGCAGGGCAGCCCGGGCCGCTTCTGGCCCCGAGTGCGTTTCCTCGGGTACGGCTTCAGAGCCCTGCAGCGACGGGACCAGGCACTGCCCGCCGCTCCC
>VZRW01004223.1:249668-307187 GCA_013398125.1 Aegotheles bennettii | reverse complement strand
GGCCGGCCGCTGCCTCGGGCCTGGGCAGCCGCATCTCCTCCTGCCGGGGCCCGGCGTGTTAACCGGGTGCTCTCCTGCCCGGGCGGGCCGGCCGGGGGAGCTGTGTCCGCAGGGCCCGGGCGTGCGGGGTTCGTGTGCGGGACGAGGCGCGGAGTGCGCCCGAGCGCCGGGGCCATCGCTGCCCTCAGGGGAGCGGGGGCCGCTTTCCCGCCCGTGCCCTCAGGGGAGCGGGGCCGCTTTCCCGCCCCTGCCCTCAGGGAACCGGGGCCGCTTTCCCGCCCGTGCCCTCAGGGGAGCGGGGGCCGCTTCCAGCCCTGCCCGATGGAAACGGGGCCGCTTGCCGCTCTGCCACCCACTTCTTGAGGGCTTGAGCCCACTGGTGCTCAGTTCCCACTGAGGTGGGAACCCCACGTTTGTCACCCTCCACGAAGAGGTCCTGCTGCCCGCTCAAGTTCCCCCCCCTGAGGTGAACGTTTCGCCCCCAGAGCACTCGGCTGGGCTGGGCCGAGGTGTCTCAATCCATGCTGAAGCACAGGGAATGTGCGATCTGGTGGTTTCTTGTGGTTCTCCCCCCATGGGTCCCACAAAACCAAGTTTAATTGTGTGCCCAGCTAATGAAGTCTTCTGCTCCGGCTCTCCCCAGGTGGTGCAGGGCTCGTCAGCCTTCAGAGGCAGTCTGCCTTGTATCCCTGTAGTGGGAAACATCCTTTCTGTCAATCCTATTCAGATAGCTGCAGTTGGGCACGGACATACGGATCTTAATAGCTTTGCTCTGATGTTCTCATGCTGGCTGAGCAAAAAGGAGTCTGTTGCCTCTTCACTTCTCACCCACTTTCCCACTACCAGGCCCTATTTCTGTATTGCAGCAGCTGCTTTCTTTCTCTTTCCTCCTGTCCACTGTCACCCCCAGTCCAATCCCCTTTTCTAGCTGTTTGCTATTCCGTGTCAGCCAGCCAACATTTTTTTCTGAGACAGGTTTCTGTTTATCAGCTCTTGCTGGATCCTGTAGGTCTCAGGTATTCTGTTCCTCCTGCTTGAGATAACTATGCTTATCTTCTCAAACTTCCCTCTGGTTCTAGTTGATGCTTGTGAGACAAGTTGTGTTGCCCAACCGCTGTCTAACTGTGAACCACAGCAGAGCACATAACTGCCTTGATTTTAAACCTCTTTTCAAGCTTAGTCTTTTCAGTCTTGGAGCAGGTCAATAAAAAGTTTAGAGAGCTTGTCATATTTCCCTTACCTTTTAAGTAGTAATAATTTTCTCTTTGTATTTTACAAAAGGATTTAAAAATCACCTTCTTTCCTTTCTTGAAACCTTGCCAGAGCTGACTTTAGCAGTAACTTTTTGCAAAATACTGGTAAAATCAGCTTCACCTGATCTTGTGACTGTCAAGTAACTTTCAGAGTCTTTCAGAAAGGGTCTTCACACCACCAACGAATCTTGAATATCTCTTTTTCTTTAAGGGTTGGGATTCTGAAGCAAAGCTGTTAGAATAAACTCATCCACTGTCTTTTGAATACTGAGCCAAATTAGCAAGTGGAAAATGAACAATTGAATCTTTTAATGGGAGACATTAATTGCATGAGTCTTGTTTTCACATGCTGGTTTACCATTATGACTTAAAAGATAAAAGGTAGCGGTGAAATGATTGAACAGCTGTCCAGAAAAGCATCTTAATAAACTTATGGCCTTATTTAAGCACCCTCTTAAATAGTTTTGAACAGAAGTACACGCAGCCTTTTAAAATCAACAGAACAAAATCCAGAGCAGCAAGCTCAGTGACTGTGTGTAATTGAGCTGGATTTGACACTTCACAGCTTGTATAAAGCCCAAGTGCTTGGAACTCCTGAAGACTGATGGGCTTGGAACACAGATCTCTGTTGAAGTTAATTGCTTTGAAGCAGCTGTTCATTGAAGTCATTGTGACCTTGTCAGCTTTGTCTGCTGAAGTCGGTGATCACTAGGTGGTTCTGTAGCAGCTTTGCTGCCGAATTAAAAAGAATCTGATAATGCTGAATGCAAATACAGTGGTGGTTCACTGCACTCTTTGTTGGTGAGTTTTGCTAGGCTTGAGCAGCCGTTCTCTCCAAGTGGGCTCTCAAGTAGCTCCCACTTGACAGAAGAACACAGTTTCTTTCTCTTCTTGCTTTTTGAAGATTTCTTTTCCCATCAGAAGTTAGTTCTCAAGGAGAATCTAAATACACTTTCAAATGTTGGGGGTTTTTTCTTTTTAATTTAATGTGGTACTAGGAATTAATTTAGCTTGTCCTAGGGTAGCAGATACTGTCTGTGAATAATGCCATTCTAAGAAGCTACTTATTTTTCCCTTCTCTTGTACTTCTCCACCAAATGATGTTCTGTCTGCAACTGCAATCTGGTGAAAGGAGCAAGCAGACTGTACCTCATTCTTGCATAGGCCAGTCCTCATTAGGATGAAAATGGGTCTATCTATTCCTAGCAAAATTTTTGGAACATTGCACTTACGAAGAAATGAAAAACACCTGAATATAAGGAATTTGGAATTCATAATGCAAAACACAACATTCTACCTGGGCGTGATATGTAGACTTAATTCACTGTAATAAACCTTGTTTATGAGTAACCCCCATGTACAGTAATATCAAACTAGATCCCAGAGGTTTCCCTGGTAGTTATCTTTGTTAGAGTGTGCACTTACAGAAGACTGAACCGGTTATGTCAGTCTCTTCTTTTTTCCACTTTATTGTTGTATTCAGCATAGGAATATTTGTGATTTTTTTTCCTATTTCCTGACTGTTCTATTTTAAAATAATAAATTAAATGTTGATCCATGTGAAATAATCTACCTAAAGCTAATATACTGATGTTCAGTTCAGCTTGTATGTTTCTTCATTATTCTGATGTAGTACATGACTGAGCCTTTCCATCATGATGAGCCCACTGATTACAGCACTACATTTTTCAGGTTCCCTTGAAGTTCATAGTAATAAGATTTAGACTGTAATCATAAACTGCAGCAAGAACTGTGAGCTAAGATTTTAAAGGTCCTGTTAAACCATCTTTTATTTCACATAGAAACATAAACTCTTGCCAAGGAATTCAGTACTAGATGCTCCACCAGAGGAGAGGAAGCAAAAGCTCTCTTGGAATGGGTTCTGGAAGGCTTCTATTCTCCATCAAAACTGAGGCTTGAAGTCACTGAATAAGTGGTGCTATTTGTTTGGCTTTGAAGAGGTCTGGCAGTGAACAACACGGAACAACCTGATAATTTGCCAGCGTCTTGTTTTTTAGATCATCCTGGTGGTAGTTTTATATCACTGAAAGCAATGATATTAAAGAAAAATTGCTCTTACAATTGTCAGGATAGTATTTTATGGGCTAGTACATTTAATATAAGCAGTATTAAGTAGTGCAGGTTAGCCAGCCATGGAAAGGAAACCATAAGCATTATCACTGAGCTAATAACTTCATTGTTTTGTTCATAAGCTACTGACTTTTCACGTTGACCTATCTACCTACAGAAAGGATAACAGCACTAGACAGCAGTACATTCAGTAGGTAGACAGATCTTGTTTGTGTTGAAATCCAGACAGAGCTTGTGTGATGTTTTGTTGTGTTGTTGTTTTGCTGTGTGTATGAAAGCTACCTTTTCTCTGATAACATGGAGTACTCAAAGTGGAAAATTCTGTGATCCAGTCAGTGAATGAAGTCTATTTTAAATGAAGACTAAATGGAAATTATCACTGTGTTGGTTTAGAGACAAGTAAACGCAACTTTGCCCTCGGTGCTACCTGACCACATAGTTCATTGGAGCCCTTTGACCATGGTAGTGCAAGGACATGTTTAAAACCAAACAAATTTAAAAACTCCACCCCCAAACCCAAAAACTTTCTCCTGTCTGAATATCCTTTTAGCCTGCTCACAGAAGCGTCATCTTCTTTTGGCATCTGGGTCCCCCCTCTTTTCCTTTCTTCAATCTTACTGCTCTGTCAAACATAAGGTTAGCTTGGAGAAGGAAGCCACGCAAGTGTCCCTTGTAGGTCCTGATGTAATTCGTGGTATTTCACATTCTTTGTGTGTAGCCAAGGTAGCTTGTAGATGAACCTCTTTCTCTGTGGCAGAGGGCATGTGCACCAGCCCTTCATCCCAGCCTGGTCTGTGGTTGAGCGATGGCAGAGAGGGGAACTTTGCCTTTAGGGAGTGTTTTGACTTCAAGGAGCTCTTAGTGTACTTTGATCTGTGAAAGATCTTTACTAGTTTTAGGCAGTCAGTAGCTTGGAGGATTTATTTTTTACGTTTTTTTTCCCCAGCATGATCCTGCAGATTGTTCTTTATCATTGGACTTCCTGGCTACAAAGATTGTACATTCATCTCGGGACTGGTTTCGTCCTTGAATGTAGATTGACTTAGAGTGAGCTGCCAGCTGAGTGTTTAAATAGTCACAGTTCAACAGCAAGTATAGTCTTCCTATTTTCTGAGTGTCCTGGAACAGATCAGTCTGATTCCTCCCCTGAAACAGTCTCTGAAGGCTCCCACATGAAGGTGAGAAGAGCCATAGCTTCAAAGTCTAGTCTAGAGATGAACTGTTGAAGTTAGCGGACCACTTGTGTATTGCTTCAATACAGCTAGCAGGTTAAATGTGTTTTGTTTTTCACAGACTCAGACTGTTTGAGGTTGGAAGAGACCTCTGGAGCTCATCTGGTCCAACTCCCCTACTCCAATAGGGTCTCCTGGAGCTGGTTGCCCAGGGCCATGTCTGGACAGCCTTTGAATGTCTCTAAGGATGGAGACTCTACCACCTCCCTGGGCAGCCTGTGCTAGCAATCTGTTACCCTTGCAGTAAGAAAGCATTTCTTCGTGTTCAGGAGGAACCTCCTCTGTTTTACTTTGTGCCCATTGCCTCTTGTCCAGTCACTGGGCACCACTGAGGAGAGCCTGGCTACGTATTCTTCACACCCTCCTTTTGGATATTTATATACAGTAAAGATCTTTAGCTCTAAAACTTTAGCTCTAAGCCTGACACCATCTTTTTTTTATTGAGTAAATTGGCCCATGTCTTTACAGGACACCTGTAAGTTTGGTTGGTTGCAAGTGCTGGAAATAGTGCCAAAACCAAGAGCAGTGTGCTACTTTGTGCTTGGACCTAATTTGTTTAATTCTAAGTTATCAAAAAGAATTCTGCCTTTGGACAGGATAAGCCACTGACAAATACTGCTTCGTCACTGTCATACAGCTGGTTCGGTTTTCTTTGTGTCCATCCCCGTTGTATCTAGCTGTCAGGAACTCAGGAGAGAAAGTAAGTCTTAGACAAATTGTCTTCATTCACTAGTTCAGCTGAATCAGCAGGAGTGTCAGTGGGTCTTCTAGTGTGGATGGGGGCTCCAGCAGCTGATTGTGTCCTTGACAGATACCTACCTGCCTTGGCCAAAGCCATTAACATCAAAGTGTACACTTTCTAGCTCTCCATGCAATCAGCAGGATTTGTCCCCAGAGGCCAAACAAAAATGGCTTTTTCTGTTCTCCATTAGCAGCAAAATTATTTTGGGTACTTGTTCATAACTGTTTTGTTGAAGTCACCTTGGATAAGGACGTATAAGGAATCTATGTGAGCTTGTTACTCTCCGAATACTGCAATAATCTTGGAGTGATTCTGGGCAAATGTCACACGTGTGAGTATGGCAGCTCCGTATTTTCCTACTGACATTCATGTTTGTAACTTTCAAATGTGTTTCAGAGGATATCTGTCTGTAAATCTTCCTGCTTGCAGAGATGTCTTACATGGACTGAGGATGTACAGGAAATTCTCTCATGCTTTAGTCATCCACCATCTCCAGTTAAGTCTGCTGGAAAGAGGGAGCTCTTGCAGGGATTTCAGGAGATGATCCCATTTTCCCTCCCAGCAGCTGTGGTGAGAGAATATTAAATGTGCCTGTATAGAGCACAAAGAGCAGCTCGTTTCAGATCTCAGTGAATGGTAATCTAGATCTTTGATTCTTAGCTATTCTTTAATATTGAAAAAACCCCTATGAAGCACAGCTGAGCCTCTTGCACTAAACAACAGTGATTCAGCACTTCAATTTGCCAACAGACACATCATTATCTTCTAGTTTCTATATGTCAAAACAGTGTGGGAGTGTGAAACAGCAAAAGCTGATAAGGATTTGTACACTAAACTTGTGTTTAGAGAAACTACTGAAATGTTCTAATGTAAAGGAGGAAATAATTTGACTTTCATTTCTTTCTGTTAAAGCAGCAGTAAGTGAATTGATTATAGAGGATTTGCACTGATCTTTTCTGCTAGCTAGATACATTGGAGATACCAGAACACTAGAAGCATTCCTGTTACCTGAGAGCGATACATTTTAGTTAATCCACACTAATTGCAGTAGATGTGTCTTCTTTTCCCAGCTCAGCTCTAGGTAGTTTGTGTGAAGAGAAAAACTGGAGGACTGAGAGTTACGGCAGAAATTTTACATTAGCCCTGTCCACCTTCATCTATACCAGGAAAGTTCTTGTATTGCTGTGCAAGTTCTCTGGCTGTGCAGGAGAATTTATGAATCCTTAGTGTTTCATTATTGTGTAGGTAAATACCTGTTGGATTCAGTAGTCTAATGAATGGCATGATGAATGGTGATTTGGGCAACCTGCAGATTAAAATTTGTAATTATTTCTGTGTTAACAGCATAGACAGGAGCTTCTCACTCAGCAAAGTGAAGTACAACTTTAAATTTGTTGCATGCAGAAAATACTGCAATGAATATGGAAAACAGTAACATTGTTTTCCTAGTTACAGAGCAAGCTATGAAATATTGGCACTGACAATGCTTTGCTTATTGTCATTCAACCTTTCTTTTTCCTTTTTTTAATCTTATTTTTAGAGATTATAATATAAAGTCTGGGGGGGAATAAACAAGAGAAGTTGGTGTCTCAGGTTGGATATCTTTTTCCAGATGGTCCAATTATTTTTCTCACAGTTGCAGTGTAAATACTGGTTTCTATTCCCCTCACATGCCTCGTTTCCTAACAGCTGCTGTAATTGACAACAGAGGCAACCTCTCCCACCAGCTCTGCTCCTGCATCTGTTGATGTAGCTGAACTAATGATCAAAGGTTGCTATTCCATCTCCAGGTCCCTTTCTCCTCCATGAGTAAAATCGGGAGGATTTTGAGGGATGATCAAAAATGGGAGAAGTGCTGCTGAAAGAGGGGGACTGAAACCTGAGACTCCCTTAAGGTGGGAATACTCCGTGGAGAGATGCCAGCGGGCAAAGACCACCCTGGTCACCCTGCTCATGGTTCCTTAGCTGTGGCTGTGTGTGTCCCAACAGCAGGTGGACAGGGAGCAAGGAGCATACGTTTGGTTGCTCCCCTGCTTGACTTCACAGCAGCCTCTCAGTGGTGCTGGAGACAGACCAGGTGAACAGCTCAGGACAAATTTCAGGCTCCTGAACCTTGCAGAACAGTTGAGGCTCTGGTTGGTGTCTCAGTAACAGTGATGGGCTGGGCTGGGCAACGTGTGCTGTCTTCTCTTTGCAGGACTCTGGAGAAGCTTGTAATCAGAAGCTTGTTTTAGGTTATAACCAAACGCTTGCTGTCTTGAGGTTTGTGGGAATTGATTGCTTTGTATCCCAACTAAACAAACAAACAAAAAAACCCCAACAAATCAACAAACAAAAAAAACCCCAAAACAAAAAAAATCAAACCAAAAACCCCAGCAAAACAAACAACCCATACAATTCTTTCTACAGCAGCACCAGCAAAACAGTATTTTGTGTAATATTCTCTTAGGATGGAAAGAACAATGTGAGCAGAAATATTGCCACTTTATGATGCTGTAATACCAGGTCTGTGTGAAATGGCCAGGGGTGGGGTGGTTACTGTGCTGCTCTGCGTGAGGAACACATGGAGAGAGCAGCACACAAGAGCATGGTACCTTGAGATAGTGATCATGGCAAAGAGGAGATGTACGCGTTATCCGAAGTATTACACATAATGTGCAAAAGATATCTACATCTCCTATTAAACATGTTCCAGGATTCATCTGAGTGACACTTTAATGTACTGCTTGCTTCTGTCTGACAAGGCTCTCTGTTCTTTTTCTTCCTTGTCTCTGTAAAGCTGGTTACAACAATGTAAAATGAGCATTTCCCAGTTCTGTCAGGAGTTTTAAACCCACATGTTTCTAGCACCACCCGCTGCTTTTAATCCTAATAGGATTTTTAACTGCTTTTGTCTGTGCTTTATTTCCCCAGGATCTACTAACGTTTAAAAGAAAACCTTTATTAAGTAAATGGAAGGTGGAGTTCAGGTATATCCATCCCTTTCTTTTGCTGAGCATGTCTGATGTTTCCTGTGCAAAAGGATCTTCTGGTTGGTCTTAATGAGGAAACTGCTAAGTTGCTTTAAAAGTTAAAGTGAGCAGCCAGCACTGTACAAAAAGTTGCCATTTTTAACTCTATAAAATCCAAGTGACAGATCTACACTGTAACGAGGGACTTTGCAGACTTTGCTGAACAGTTAGAAGCTACTTTCAGTGCAATAACTTCTAAAATCTGAAGAGTAAATCACAAAAGCATTTAAGGCATTGTGTGGCCATGGCCATGTCCTGATTATCAAACATAGTGTAAACACCAATCTCCCTTTTTAAGCATGGATTCAATTTCAGTATTACTACTGCCTTTCTGCCTCGACAGAAAGAATTGTACCAGATACACAGATCATCCTGGGAACAGCAGCACTCAAGTAGTTGGAATCATGGCTGAAAAAGTTGGAGGGGGGAGAAAAAAAAAACCAAAACAAAACCAAAAGAAACCACTAGTCCTCTTCCTGCACTCTCATTTTCTTCTTCCTGTAAATGTGACTTTAAAAACATGCTTGGGGATAGGATCTGAAAATGAGTGTCATGTTCGGTGACTCCAGGACAGGCTAAGCAAAGAAACTCAGTGCTAAAGAACCTGTGTCTGAATCCGTTTCAGTACATGCTTTCCTGTTAAAGTTGGTGCCGAAGGTGAAGTCCACAATTTAGCTAAGTTATCTCCCAGCTGGTTGAGGGATAAACTTGTTAAACTCTGACACAGTCTTTTGAATGCATCAATTTACCTGAAAGTTAATTAAACCAGCAGATGGTTAACCCGTGTTTGCCTGGGTGCACTGCTATGTTAATACAGCTGATCAGTTTAAGTGAAAAAACCTTCTGTTCCTTCAGCCTTTTTTAATAGCCTGTTCCATTTTATATTGTTCAGATAGATTTCTTTTTAGTAGCATAATATTTTGAAGCAGATTCTGGGATTCTTTCTTTTTGAAAGGATTTCTGTATATTACAGAAAACATTCTTGGTCTTTCATTCAAACTCAATAGCCCTCCCCAAAAAATAAATACCAGAAACTTGGATTTTATTAATACAGAAGGGCTGTAGTAGGACATAAACCAAATGGATCTTACAAATATTTTTACAAAACAACTAAAACCTTCTATCTGTATGAAATGAGAGAGTAATAAAATTAATTGGAAACAGTTGGCGCTCTTCACACGTCCTGCCTGCAACTTTTAGGCATTCAATAGAAAAATTAAAAGCAATGAGGATGTTTCTGAACTAGGCAGTGCTATTGAATTTCTCTAAAATTCTCATTATCTGTGTATAAAAAGGCAGAATTTTCATGTTAGTTATGATTTTGAAATGATTCTGCCATAGAAATGTTAACAAATTAATGATTAAGCATTCTATCAGTCTGCATTTGAGATAATCATTAATTTTTCAGATGTGACTGGTTGTGGAATCTATTGTGTATTGATGTTCTAACATGACAGCTGTGTCTAAGTTTGAATGGGGCCAGTTGGGGTTTTTATTCTCTGTTTACTAAAATAGAGAAAGGAGCGTTGATACAGAAACTGCTAACATTTTTAAAATAGTAAAAATGCGTAACAAGTATTCCAATTTGACCAAAGGAAGCTCAGACAGCATGCTTTGGCCCTACTGAAACAAACCAAAATTATTAGACTACTTGGTTTTTTATTTCAAGCTTTGCTGAAGTAAACCTGCTTTACAAGGGCTGAGTTATGTTTGGTTCTCTGGGGTGGGCCTTGGGTTTTTTTGGTTGGTTGTTTTATATTTTTCATTGAATTACTTTTTTTTTTCTGATGGAAAGTTCTTTTCCTGGAATATTTTGACTAACTCTTATTTCAAGTGTTTACAAGCTGTTTTACTGCCAGTTCTTTTCCAAAATACATTTCGAAATTGGTCTTCACTTATGCTGCCCTGGTTGGAGAACCAGGCTTTCAGATGCAAGTGCCTCGAGATAGAAGCACACAAACCTGAAAAGATCACAAAAAACAGAGGGGCTGCTTAGTTGTTTTTAATTCATAGCCATATAAAGATGTTAATGTTGCACACAGAGATTTAAACCATTAATAAAAATGTTCTGTATTTCTTATTTCTTTGTCATGGACAGAACCTGTAGGGCTATGATTTATTTGAGGAAGAACAAAACATTACTTTACCACTGCTGCTGTTTAGTGGTCTATATATGATAACCTGGTATATTGCTGCATAGTTTCTTTGTCACCTGGCAGCATTAAATCTAGCACTTTACATACCTCCAAAGGTTAATTATGTTGCAGCTAAAGCACACTTCTAAAGCAACTTTCTTGTAGCTTTTAGTATCTTGCTTTTAGTTGTTGTTTTTTTGATGTGTGCAGGTACAAATATTCAATGTTTTATATGTACTTTAAATGTCTCAAAAAGCAGCATATTTGTTTATTTGTTTCTCCTCTAGTCTTACAGAAAAACCAAGCAATTAGGTATTTTTTTTCTGCTTACTTACAGGCGAGCACAAGCTGTTGGCATTCCAGTGCTTCACCTGCACATGACTGCAGCCACCATGCAAGTCAGCCAGAAAGACTTTGAAAAGGCTCAAGAGCAACTGAAGCTTTTGAAAAAGGACCCAGGGAATGAAACTAAGTTGAAACTCTACGCTTTGTTTAAACAGGTGGGGTTGACTTATTTTGTTTCATAAGGGGCATTTATAATCTGAGGGGATGGATCTGTTAAATACTTAAAACAGAGGTTGTTCAAATGTATTGTATCTTAACAAGCTCTTCATTTCAAGTGCTCAGATTCTGCTCTTGAAATGCCAGCCCCTCAAACCCTGTCTGAGTTCTGAGGGGATCCAAGCTGGTTTCATCCTATAAATCATGCTTTAAATAGAAAGCTTTATTCAAAGACATAGAGCCATACTACATCCATTATGTGATGCTTTCCATATAACATAGCATACATTAATGTGGCTCTGGAAAAATAAAAGAATATGCCACATGCTTCCTCTTAAATTTGTGTATCTACACTCAGCTGGGCCTATGATATAACATTGTTGACATTTGAAGATTGATTTCTGCTTTGTGGGGGTTTTTTTACTACTTTGTTTTTGTATGGTCATTGTAGTCTCTCTGTCTTTTTGGTGGTGTGTTGTTTCTATTTTGGTTTTTGTTTTTTATTCAAGAGACTATTCCTCCACACTTTGAGTGCAGGTTATTCTTTAATACAGCATGGAAGGAGACCTTTGTAGAAATAGCTGCAAGTCCTTAGCAGGGTTTGTACTGGCATTTGGGGAAGTATCTATGGATCAAGATTGGCTGCAGGGCCAGTACAGGCTGTGGCTTGTTGTATTGAAGAAGGCAATCAATTGCTCCTTCAAATAAAAACTTAGCTGACTGTTCCAGGTAGTTTTACTAATTAATAATAATCAACTCATCAATGTTTTTTTACCTTCCTGCTTCCCACTTGAAATACTTCTCTCTGATAGTGTATTTTTCTTCAGGAAAACTGGTTATAGAATACTTCAGGATAGCTCAGAGTTTTGCAGTTCAACTGGTCCAACACCCTTGCTCATAGTAGGGCCAACTTTGGAGTAAGATCCAACTTAATAGATCTTATACAATGGTTTCTCTGTTCACACAGCTTATGAGTCTTTTAACTTTCTTTTAAAATATAAAATTTCCAGAATTTTTGAGATGGGAGAACTTACATGCACAGGTGTTTTGGAAACTAATGTCTCAGGTTGGTTATGTGCTTCTGAAAGTCCAGCACTAGGTATGGGGAAAGAGCAGACACTGCAAACTTCCCGCTATGTGAGCTGTCTGAACATTGCCCAACCACTAGGTATTCTTTCTGTCTGAGTTGAACCCTATATCCTGATCAGATAAATATTCCTAACAGTCATCATCTTCTACCAAGTCATCTGAACTTTAATCGAAGGTTTAAATAAGTTTTGTTTCACTCTCTTTTCAGGCTACTGAAGGTCCCTGCAATTCTCCCAAACCAGGTATGCTTGACTTTGTCAAGAAAGCCAAGTGGGATGCATGGAAGTCTCTTGGCTCTTTGTCTCAGGTGATAATACCTATAATTTCACTTAGACACTTTGTAGATTAGTCTAGCTTGAAGTGCCTGGTCTGTAAGTGAATGGCTGATGCCCAAACATATTACATGCTAATTGAGCAACTCTGCTTCAGACACCAAAATGTTTTGCACTGTATTCTACAGTCATTTCACTCATTCAACACTTGGGGATTTTTTTTTTTTACTGTGTAACCCTAGTTCTACATTATTGCTACCAGCTTGTGTCAGTGTAAGAGATCTTATGTATGTGGTGACTTTCAATAAAAATAGTGATTTTCACACTCTGTTCTATTGTGCTCTTCCCTTTAAGAAAGATGGATTGAGTTTCTCAGCTCTTACAACAAAGAGAAAATTTGTGGGTTGAGCATATTGATAGCTTTGTCATTTTGAAAAGTCAGTGTCTTATGTCACTGACTAAAAGACTAGAAAAAAAGTGGTGTATTGAGAGCCTGTGTTCATTCTTTTTCAATATATCCTGACATCTTTAATACCTTTCATAGCCTTTAGGGAAGTCTTCACTTCAAGTGAAGGGAGCAGGCAGAATAGAGATGCAAAGATACGTAAGCGTTCTTTTTTCATGCAGTCTGTCGTAAGTCTGACATCTCATATAGCTACCACAGCTTCCTCAGCTACTATTAAGTGAAGGAAACGTAAGCTTTACAAACCAGTTATGTCACTATAGTGTTAGGCCTGCTGTTGAGTAGTTTCTGAGGTCAGTCAAAGATGCTACTTAATACAGGGTTGTTTTTTTGTTTGGGGTTTTTTTAGAAGAAACGTGCTTGGATAATTTCATTAGCATAATATATTCTTGTGCTGCCTTGGTGCATTTTGGGTTTTTTTGCTTGGATTGGGCTTTTTAAGATGGTGCTGCAGATTTTGGGAATAGCCAAGAAACACTTAAGGAAAGGAATCTGCTCTTGAAGTTATAGTAGAGAGAATAGACGATTTCTTGTGCTAGAGATTATGGATTATAGAATTTTTCAAAGTATATTATCCTTTCAAGAAAATAAGTTGTGACAACCAAGAACTTACAATTCTTTTAAATCATTGCATACTGTAGAACCAGAGAGGCAGGATTCTTTAGGCTTCTGCATGTCATGTTAGTGCTAAATGAAAACTAATGTCTTCAAACAATTTTAAATGCCACAGACCCTTTTCAGCATTTTTATTTTCAGCAACACCTGTTCTAAAATAAAAACATTTATTTTGTTGGAGAAATGTCCAACTGGAAAGCAGAAACAAAGGATCCATAGGAATGTGTAAATGCTGGGATGATGACAAAGGTCTCTCTGGTATTCTTAGGCATGGATGGGGGCACTTCTCTAACAAAATAAATGTCATCATCCTGGCATCTATGTGCTTTTATTTTGCAGATCTATTGCTGCTAATTTCCAGCTGACTTTAAGCATGATCTGTAGTGTTTAAGTACAGCATATTCCCCTTCTCACCCTAATTAGAATGCTTTCTAATTGTGGGGGTTTTTCCTCTTTTTTTCTCTTTTGTCCTAAATCATGGTCCCCTTTCTTTTTTCCATTTTCCATATTCATTTTATGAATAGCCCAACAAACTGAATTGGATTTCAGCATTTGATAACCTTGTGTTTTGTTTTGGTTTTTCTTTTTCATTACAGGATAATGCCAGACAGAAATACGCTGAACTTGTCTCAAGTCTGGTCTCTGCAGAGTCTGCTGACCAGAAGCAAGATGCTTCTCCAGAAGAAGGCAGACATGATGGCTACAAAACAATAGTAGTTACCACTAAAAACAAGATCACAAAGATAATGTTTAACCGACCTGATAGGAAAAATGCCATAAGCCGTGAGGTAAAGAAACTAATTTGGGAGAATTGATGATTTTTTTTTCTTTCCTGTGAAAGCTACTTATGTTTTTAAAGAATAATCATCACTACAGGTTTAGCAGAATTAACTGAAGCATGGTGGACTGAATTTTATGAGAGCTCAGTATCTTGACTCTGATGACGACCTAAGGAATAAATATCCAGTACCAAATGAAACCATTCAGCTAAAATTTTATGGATTGGGCTTTTCTGTGTCTTTTTGTCTCTCTTTCAAACTGATTATGGGATTATGGCCTGCACTGGACTGAAATGGGAAGCTGCAGGAAGACTAGCCTGTTCTGTGGAGACAAGATTTGACTGTGGTTTCATGTGTAACAAAACGTGTGCAGCCTGCTTTGGCTCAGCACTGGTGTGTGTGTCTAGATAGTCTTCTGGTTCCCACAGCCACCTTCATGAGAAAATCAGTCCTGTTAGAAACTTAATCATCCCCTTTCACAACTGCAAAGATACCAGAACAGGGACTTCACCCCACCACTGCTAATTCTTTACTACGTTACTTTGCCCACTTAAACTACTCAGACTTTAATATTAGCTGTTTCCAGTTAATGACTGTTTTCCAAAGGACCTTATTTTGTCCTTAGATTTGCATTGGAAGTCTTGAGTATTGCAAGCATGTGTCTTTATGGTCAGAAATACCTCACATGTAATACTGAACTTTCCGTGGATGCAAATCTTTTTCATACTTAAAAAGACCATAGTTAATCTGTGTCTCAAGTTCCTTGCTGTCAGTGTGAATCTGCATTTTATGATCTTTCACAGCATCACATTTGTATTTTGTTGATTTTCTCCTTGTGCAGATGTACAAAGAAATTATCCGAGCCCTTGAAGAAGCTGGAAAAGATGATTCTACCATAGCAGTTATTACTGGTACTACACTTCATATACCTCTCTTAGATTTATTTTTTTTTTGTATTGCATCAAAGTACAGTACTGATATGAACTATCTGTCTGTATTTAGACTAAGAACTGTAAGTGAGGAAACTATTTCCTATAGTAGAGACCAAAGATTTTCCAAAGTGTGTTGGCAGAATTTTTTCAAGATGGTGTTTCAAATTCTTTAGCAAGCTTGCTGTTACATCTAAACACCTTTCTGAGATAAGAAAATAGACATTGGGGGTTCCTAAGGGCTTTATTACTTATTGCTTTTTGATGGTGCCTCAAACTGACTTACACATTCATTAACAGGTTATCTGCTTCTTATTGGATACACCTTTCAGTACAATGATTTCAGTGCAGTGCTGTCAGTCTTATCCTTAGAATGCTATTATGCCTTTTCCTTTATTTGTTCATGAAAAAATGTGAAACTTCTACTATTAAACAGGTTATTCTGTCTACTTTTGATTCTTTCATCAGATTGAAGGGGAATGAAGGGAGATACATAAACTTACATTTCCATTTTTCTGTTTATGAAAGAAGTTTCTCACATCTTACTGTGTGAATGATTGTGAATTGACAAAAAAACCTGAGCAAGTATGCAGGGAAAGAAATAAAAAAAATATTTTTCCATCTGACACTGTTACAGGAAAAAGAAAACTATTCCCCCACCTCAAATCTTTCAAATTTAATATTCTTTGGCTTTTTGCCCATTGTTTTTCAGCAAATTATCAGTCAAAACCTATTTTTAAACAGTAGATGTCCTTTAAGGTAGTGTGTGTACTTTGAGGCAATCCCTCTAGTTACCTAACAATGTTAAACACTTAGAATGAAATTATTTTGTGAATGTACTAAATGGAAGCTTCTCTTCTCTTACCTACTCAGAAAATATTGGTGCATTTATTCATATGTGTTCTCTGCAGGACAAGGAGAGTACTATAGTAGTGGAAATGATCTTGGTAACTTTACTGATGTCCAGTCTGGTGAAATGGAGAAGATGGCAAGAGATGGAGCAGTATTACTCAAGTAGAACATCTTGGTTTCGTATATGCATAAGTTACTGTAATGGGTAAATATAATTTGCAGGCGTTGTTAGAAAACATGGCAGCAGGGACCCAGCTATGCTGCAGTACATCCATTTAGACAAATGTGTCTAAAATTCATCATGTACATGAACGCAAGGATCATGTGGGAGATGTAGTATTAATTGTATGAAATGAAATGAGATGAATACTGAAGTCTTTTTGAGTACAGTGATGCTAAAGACAATTTTGGGTTTTTTTAGTCTTCAAAGTACGTGCAGATATGACAAAAACATGGTTTTGACTGTATAGTTTGTAAGCTGCAGTGAAAAACTGGTTGGTTTTTGATATCCAACAGTGTCTACACTAGCAGGACATAGCAAAAGACCTTCACTGTCAGACTTCTTTGAATAGAGACTAAGTGTAGTGAACTTTGTTCAAAATTGCCTAGGAATTCTGAGATCCTGAGTCTGAATCTACCTGTTATACTAATTTATTTTCTAAGGCTCAAGAGATCAGAAGCATCATCTGGCACAGTGACTGAAGTGGGCTTTTTTTGGGACAAGCAACATGTTTCTTTTTTCCCTATTTAAGCAGATCTTGTCTTCTTTTATTTCTCTATGTGATGATTACATCTGAGAGATGCTTACAAGTTGGATTGCTTCCTCAAGCACTTGCAATTGATGGAAAATCTAAAATACACAGAAAAGCAAACAATGGGTTTTATTTATATTTAAAGATGAACTGCAAATAAAGTACTTCACCACTTTTACTTAGTCAAGCTGTCTGTGGATCCCCACAAAGTGATAAAGATGCAGTCTGAATCTGTTGCAAAGATGTTATTCAGTGATATCTGGCAAGAGTTCCAGCCTGCAGTGTTGTGTAGGGTGTTCAACACAATGCATAATTGCATGGGTACATTCACACAGAATCACAGAACCTTAGGGGTTGGAAGGGACCTTGAAAGACCATCCAGTCCAACCCCCCTGCCAGAGCAGGGCCACCTAGGCAATATCTAATCACGTGTTTTGAAAGTTGTTTGCATTTGTTGAAAAGTACTAGGATGTGTCTCTTACATTCTGTTTTTCCTTCTCTCTAGAGAGTTCGTGGGGAAGTTTATTGATTTCCCTAAACCACTGTTTGCAGTGGTAAATGGCCCAGCTATTGGGATCTCTGTAACAGTCCTTGCGTTGTGTGACGTTGTCTATGCTTCTGACAGGGTGAGTGCATTACACAGCTAATCCCAAGGCAGTCTTTAAGCCTCTTTCTGTAGCAAATATTATTTGGTTTGGGGTAATCTGGCAGAAAAGAACACACAAGTGTAAAGGCTTTTTATATCACGCCAAGGAACACCTATATTAATTACCAGCACAGGGGTGCATCAGCCAGTGGTGAATATGCATGGAATTTCCCTGCTGTGGTTCTGGTTATCAAGTTACTGACTCCAGTTTAGAAGCACTTTACTGTATCAGTGGGTACAGTAAAAACAGCTGGTGTGAAATGATGATTGTAGGGCCCCTTTCAGGTGTGGGATTGGGGAGAAAAAGATTATTATGGAATGGGAGTGCAGTAACTGGCATTTTATCTAATCTGTGTTCCAAGGTGACTTTAGAAAAGCTTTGGTTTATTCAACTCAAGATTCCTTTTAATGTAACTTGCTAAATACGTAACAGAAAGCTGTGTTAAGGCATAGCATGGAATCACATTATATGGCTTATTTTTTATATTCTCTGTTGTTCATTTGTATAAAGTTATTAAACAGATACAGAACTTAACCCAAGGTCTTAATTGATTTTAGGCAAGCTTTTGCTTGCAGAAGTGTCTGTGATGGTACTTTGACTCCTGCTTCAGCATTGTGTCAGACTTTTCTTCAAAGTCCCTGCTGTGTTGGGTCTGTCACTATGAGTCTTAGGAAAATTGAGCTGCAAGGGACCAACTCCTTCTTCTTGCCCCATAACAGGAACAGCTAGGACCATGTCACCCCTGACATATGCTTCTATAATTGACATGAATTAGTCAGTCTATTCCCATCCCTAGATCTATTCTTTTACTAGGAAATTGTTGAGTTCTCCCTCTTCCTTCTCTCCTGTCTGATCTTTTTTTACTGCAGGGTGAATCTGTTGTTTCTTATTTCTGATTTTAAATAACAGACAATTTTCATCTTCCCTTAAAATAGCTGTAAGTGTGCTTAGCCATTGGTAGGAGTAGAATAAACTTAGTGTGCCTTCAGAAAACAAAATGCTCTTTACTGCTTAAGGTATTTGGGCTANTTTTTACTGCAGGGTGAATCTGTTGTTTCTTATTTCTGATTTTAAATAACAGACAATTTTCATCTTCCCTTAAAATAGCTGTAAGTGTGCTTAGCCATTGGTAGGAGTAGAATAAACTTAGTGTGCCTTCAGAAAACAAAATGCTCTTTACTGCTTAAGGTATTTGGGCTATGTATTTCATAACTTCTAGGTCAGATGTGTATGAGCATCCTTTCTGTGAAGACTTTGCACATGCAAATTAGTGTCTCTAAGTGCTGTATTCAAATAAGGTAACTTCATCAATGGATTTGTTATGCTAAGGGAAATGAATTGTACAAAGCCAGCTCTCGGGTGNGTAACTGGCATTTTATCTAATCTGTGTTCCAAGGTGACTTTAGAAAAGCTTTGGTTTATTCAACTCAAGATTCCTTTTAATGTAACTTGCTAAATACGTAACAGAAAGCTGTGTTAAGGCATAGCATGGAATCACATTATATGGCTTATTTTTTATATTCTCTGTTGTTCACTTGTATAAAGTTATTAAACAGATACAGAACTTAACCCAAGGTCTTAATTGATTTTAGGCAAGCTTTTGCTTGCAGAAGTGTCTGTGATGGTACTTTGACTCCTGCTTCAGCATTGTGTCAGACTTTTCTTCAAAGTCCCTGCTGTGTTGGGTCTGTCACTATGAGTCTTAGGAAAACTGAGCTGCAAGGGACCAACTCCTTCTTCTTGCCCCGTAACAGGAACAGCTAGGACCATGTCACCCCTGACATATGCTTCTATAATTGACATGAATTAGTCAGTCTGTTCCCATCCCTAGATCTTTTATTTTACTAGAAAATTGTTGAGTTCTCCCTCTTCCTTCTCTCCTGTCTGATCTTTTTTTACTGCAGGGTGAATCTGTTGTTTCTTATTTCTGATTTTAAATAACAGACAATTTTCATCTTCCCTTAAAATAGCTGTAAGTGTGCTTAGCCATTGGTAGGAGTAGAATAAACTTAGTGTGCCTTCAGAAAACAAAATGCTCTTTACTGCTTAAGGTATTTGGGCTATGTATTTCATAACTTCTAGGTCAGATGTGTATGAGCATCCTTTCTGTGAAGACTTTGCACATGCAAATTAGTGTCTCTAAGTGCTGTATTCAAATAAGGTAACTTCATCAATGGATTTGTTATGCTAAGGGAAATGAATTGTACAAAGCCAGCTCTCGGGTGCATTGAGAGGATGAATCAGTGTTACTGGGTGGTATTTAAAGCCTATTAGGTAACAGTTCAAATGTATTTCTGGTGAACTCTGTTACAGTAGAAGCTTTAAAATTAAAACTAAATTCTTTAAAATGAAAATGTGCTCTGTTATGAGATTTGCTTTGTTTTGTTCCTTTTTTTTTTTCCAGGCTACATTTCACACCCCGTTTAGTCAACTTGGACAATGCCCAGAAGGATGTTCCTCTTACCTGTTTCCAAAAATCATGGGCTTTGCCAAGGTAAGAATGTCTGCACTGTATGTGGGATCATCTGGCCTTTGTGTGTTGGTATCCTTCAACTGTAAGGGCAAATGGCGTCACATCAGGAGTCCTCAAAGAAAGCTCCTGTTCACATCTTTTGAAACAAAGATGAAGAAATGTAATGACAGCGTTGGCACAAGCACCGTAGCAGAGTAGTGACCACTTCTGAAGCCATACTGTGATACTGATGAAAGTTTTTTCTTTCTCATGGCTTTCTCCACCTTGTTGAGACAGTTTCTATATGGCAAAAAAGTTGTATCTTTCTTTTAGCAGTGGGGGGGAATGCTATGATATAAAGAAGGGTTAAAAAAAACAAAATAAGAGCACTCTTAAGAAATGTTTTGGTAGTCTGCCTTTATCAGGCAAGCAAGCAAGTGTTGCAGTGCTTTCTGCCAACCCTGTGAGAAACTTGTGTTCAACCAAGTGAAGCGATCCATTTATGTATTTACTTCCAGCCCGCTTATGTTATTGTTCTAATATATGTTGGCCTTCTGTCCATACTCTTCTTGGTCTATGCCAGAAATAAGGACACTAAATAATAGTAATTAAAAAAAAAAGACAGAGAATCTACATTTTCATTTCTTAGAACAACAACTCCCTTTCTGCTTCTTTTGATACCCCACAGAAAAAAATCTGGATAGTTTCAGATACTTACCTGACATATTGCCTGTGTTAATGTAGCGTATTTTTGTTGAGCAGTGTTTAAATCTGAAGGAGTAGAGCAAGTGCTACATAAACATCCAGGTATCAAGGGTGGTCTGTTCAGTGGGATATAACCTACCAGGCCCTGTTCTTGCAATCTTGGAGTCACTGCAGGAAGTGAACAAGTTTATGATGAGGTAATTTCAGGTGACAACCTCGGAGCTCTGCTCAAAAAGACATTTAGACTCTTGGTGAACAATAGGAGTTGGAGGGCAGTCACTAGTGGTGTAGCCCAAGGGTTGATACTGGGTCTGACACTTATTTACACACTTTGTTATGGCCCAGATGGTGGGACTGAGTGTACACTCAGCACATGAAACAGAACTGAAAGGAACAGTTAATGCACCAGAGGCATTGCTGTTTCAAAGGGACCTGAGCAGGCTGGAGAATTGGAGAATCTCATAGACTTCAGCAACAGAAAACGCAAAGTTCTGTACCTGGGAAGAAGTAATCCCACACACCAGTGCCTGCTGGGGGCTTACTGGCTGGAAAGAAGCTTTGCAGAGAAGGATCTGTATGTCCTGGTGGACAACAAGTTGCCCAGGAGCTGGCAATGCGCCCTTGCAGCAAAGGTGGGCAGTGGTACCCTGGGTTGCACTACACAGAGTTGCCAGGAGGTCGAGTGAGGTGATTCCTCCCCTCTGCTGAGCACTGGTGAGACCACAGTTGCGGTGCTGTGTTTGAGTCTGGCCTCCAGNACTTCTAGGTCAGATGTGTATGAGCATCCTTTCTGTGAAGACTTTGCACATGCAAATTAGTGTCTCTAAGTGCTGTATTCAAATAAGGTAACTTCATCAATGGATTTGTTATGCTAAGGGAAATGAATTGTACAAAGCCAGCTCTCGGGTGCATTGAGAGGATGAATCAGTGTTACTGGGTGGTATTTAAAGCCTATTAGGTAACAGTTCAAATGTATTTCTGGTGAACTCTGTTACAGTAGAAGCTTTAAAATTAAAACTAAATTCTTTAAAATGAAAATATGCTCTGTTATGAGATTTGCTTTGTTTTGTTCCTTTTTTTTTTTCCAGGCTACATTTCACACCCCGTTTAGTCAACTTGGACAATGCCCAGAAGGATGTTCCTCTTACCTGTTTCCAAAAATCATGGGCTTTGCCAAGGTAAGAATGTCTGCACTGTATGTGGGATCATCTGGCCTTTGTGTGTTCGTACCCTTCAACTGTAAGAGCAAATGGCGTCACATCAGGAGTCCTCAAAGAAAGCTCCTGTTCACATCTGAGATGTTTCTTCATCCTTGGAGCTACTCAAAACCCAACAGGACACAGTCCTGGGCAGCCTGCTCCAGCTGACCCTGCTTCAGCAGGGGCTTTGAACTAGGCAGTATGGGGAGGCTCCTTNCCCTCTGCTGAGCACTGGTGAGACCACAGTTGCGGTGCTGTGTTTGAGTCTGGCCTCCAGCTACAAGAGAGACATGGACATGCTGGAACAGGCCCAGCAAAGAGCCACAGAGATGATAAAAGGGCTGGAGCATGTTACTTGTGAGAAGCGGCTGAGAGAGGTGGGACTGCTTTTTCTGGAGTGGAGGAGGCTTTTGGGGGAATCTTACCAATGTTTATAAATACCTGATGGGAGGGGGTAAAGAAAATTGAGACAGTGACAGGACAAGAGGAAAGGGGTACAAATTGAAATGCAGGAAATTCCATCTGAATGTAAGAAAATAATTCTATAGCAAAGGTGATGAAACACAGGAACAAGTGCAGAGATGCTGTGGAGTCCTCATCGTCAGAGATGTTTCTTCATCCTTGGAGCTACTCAAAACCCAACAGGACACAGTCCTGGGCAGCCTGCTCCAGCTGACCCTGCTTCAGCAGGGGCTTTGAACTAGGCAGTATGGGGAGGCTCCTTCCAACTTCATCTATTCTGTGTTCTTTTGAGAAGGCAAGTATTAATGAGCAAGAGAGTAAAACAAATGTGACTTGGAAGCTTGTACCTTTCCTGTCAGATTACTCAAGTCTTGTCTCATTGAATCACACTTTCTACTTTTCTTTACGTAGGCGAGTGAGATGTTGCTTTTCAATAAAAAGCTGACTGCAGCAGAAGCCTGTGCCCAGGGACTTGTGGCTGAAGTCTTCCCCGACAGGAATTTTCAGAAGGAAGTTTGGGCAAGATTAGAAGCTTATGCAAGCCTCCCTAAAAATGTCAGTATTTAAAATTTTTCTTCACCTTGTAAGCCTGTAGCATTCCCAATCCTCCTGCTAAACTTGTCCTGTTACTTGGTTTCACTTCATCCTTATTTGGAATAACAAAGCTCAATATATTCTCCTTCAAGCATAAATCTGCCTCTGTCCTGCTGCTGCTGGGAAATAGATTCCTCTCTTTAACCCTGGCTGGATCTAAGAGTGCACTGTACATGGAGATTCAATGGCTGGAAAGTGTTAAAAACTAACTAATTAATCCTCTTGCAGGCTCTGTGTGCGTGCCTTGGATGTTTTCTCTTANTCGAGTGAGGTGATTCCTCCCCTCTGCTGAGCACTGGTGAGACCACAGTTGCGGTGCTGTGTTTGAGTCTGGCCTCCAGCTACAAGAGAGACATGGACATGCTGGAACAGGCCCAGCAAAGAGCCACAGAGATGATAAAAGGCCTGGAGCATGTTACTTGTGAGAAGCGGCTGAGAGAGGTGGGACTGCTTTTTCTGGAGTGGAGGAGGCTTTTGGGGGAATCTTACCAATGTTTATAAATACCTGATGGGAGGGGGTAAAGAAAATTGAGACAGTGACAGGACAAGAGGAAAGGGGTACAAATTGAAATGCAGGAAATTCCATCTGAATGTAAGAAAATAATTCTATAGCAAAGGTGATGAAACACAGGAACAAGTGCAGAGATGCTGTGGAGTCCTCATCGTCAGAGATGTTTCTTCATCCTTGGAGCTACTCAAAACCCAACAGGACACAGTCCTGGGCAGCCTGCTCCAGCTGACCCTGCTTCAGCAGGGGCTTTGAACTAGGCAGTATCGGGAGGCTCCTTCCAACTTCATCTATTCTGTGTTCTTTTGAGAAGGCAAGTATTAATGAGCAAGAGAGTAAAACAAATGTGACTTGGAAGCTTGTACCTTTCCTGTCAGATTACTCAAGTCTTGTCTCATTGAATCACACTTTCTACTTTTCTTTACGTAGGCGAGTGAGATGTTGCTTTTCAATAAAAAGCTGACTGCAGCAGAAGCCTGTGCCCAGGGACTTGTGGCTGAAGTCTTCCCCGACAGGAATTTTCAGAAGGAAGTTTGGGCAAGATTAGAAGCTTATGCAAGCCTCCCTAAAAATGTCAGTATTTAAAATTTTTCTTCACCTTGTAAGCCTGTAGCATTCCCAATCCTCCTGCTAAACTTGTCCTGTTACTTGGTTTCACTTCATCCTTATTTGGAATAACAAAGCTCAATATATTCTCCTTCAAGCATAAATCTGCCTCTGTCCTGCTGCTGCTGGGAAATAGATTCCTCTCTTTAACCCTGGCTGGATCTAAGAGTGCACTGTACATGGAGATTCAATGGCTGGAAAGTGTTAAAAACTAACTAATTAATCCTCTTGCAGGCTCTGTGTGCGTGCCTTGGATGTTTTCTCTTAGATTTTATTTTGGCAGTAGTCCAGCCTTACCACTGGTTCTACAGTGTTAATTGGACTGTGTGCACTTCTTGCTGAATTCAGTCACCCTACTCACTAGTTTAGGTTTTGCAAAACTACTTGAGTCACAGTGGTATTATCTTACACTGGACAAGAGGAGGCACTCATGCCAACTGCTGATCGTGTAGCTTGCATTTGGCACTACAGACAGCTGAACAGGTTTCACTCTTATGTCCGTCTGCTCTGATTAGGAGCACTTAGTGGACTGCTGTACTGCTTCCCATGAACCTCCTCCACCTTATTAGCAGTCCCAGTTATTAAATGCAATAATTATTTCCAGTGGAAAAGTTGATTAAAAGCTAAAAAGTACAATGTTAATACAACTCTGTTTGAATTCTGGTGCGATTATTGTGCTATTTTCTGAAACATTAAATTAAGGTACAGAAGAGGTAACTTCCTAATGTTCCTCTCTTTCTCTTCCAGTCCTTGGCTTTGTCAAAGCAACTGTCACGAGGTGTGGAAAAGGAGAAGCTCCATGCAGTCAACAGTAAAGAGTGTGAAGTCCTTCAGGAGAAGTGGTTATCTGATGAATGTATAAACGCTATTGTCACCTTCTTTCAGAAGAAATCAAAACTCTAATATTTACCACTAGAATAATTCACCTTCTGGCAATAGCTTAATCTGCCCTTGCTGTTAATAAACTTTCTCTTCAAATAATAATTTTTATACCTTTTGATGTCGTATATTTCTGTTCTGAGTTCTGGATTAAAACTGGTTCATAAAATTAATGCAATGTTATGTGCCTTGGATCAATTATGGATATTTAGATTGGAGGAAAATAGGTTCATTATTCTGCAGGCAGCAGTAATGTTTCTGATCAGTACTAAAGCAGATTGTCTTCCAAAAGAAGCAGCAGATCAAATATAGTCATATTTTGATAGGTCTTCAATAAGTGTTCTTTTTATTCATCTGTGGGAAAGAAAATACTGTATTTGTGTAAAAATAAATGGAATTATTTACTTACTGTTGTGCTGATTCTTATTCCTTCTGTTAAACATCCTCGGTGAGAGGGAAAGTAGTTCATGGAGGTGTATTAATATAATAGTCTTACAAAATGTATTTGCTTGACTAACTTGAAGATTATCAAAGGTATTTGTTGTGACCTTTATGGTTCTAATCTTAAATCTGTTTTTCCATCAATTGCTTCATATTGCCCTTTTTCTGAGGAAAAATCCCATTAAAGATAGTATGACCTTTTACTGTAGCCATTGTGAAGTTAAATTAACAAAACAATTTTTCAACAGGAAATTTCTCCACTGTCCATGATCTTTGGGTAGAGAGTGTACCAGGCACTGCAGAGGGACAGGGTCAGGCTGCTGGAAGCAGGCATTTAGCTCACGTCAAGGTAAGGAAATTGTGAAAAAGCAGCAGTTACTCAAGGAAAGCCTCTAGACTCTGATCTCAGGAGTGTTGATGGTGAGAAACCCAAAAGGTGGCACTCTGGTCCTGGCCCTGCCACTTGGGTGGGTACATACATGGAATTATAGAATGTGCTGAGTTGGAAGGGACCCATGAGGATCATCCAGTCCAACTCCTGTCCCTGTGCAGGGCACCTGAAGGTGCAGCAGAGGTTGAGATGGATGCCAGTTTCTCATCAGGATGTGAGTGCCAGAGCACTGGGATGCAGCACAGGGGTGGGAGCTGCTGGAGCTGAGCAGCAAGCCACCAGAAATAAACAGCTTTGGGTGCTGCCAGCATGCTTTGGCTGGGACTTGTGCTGCTGCTGTTGAAAAGTCACCTGCACCCAGGCAGCACGGACACACAGGGTGGCTGCTCAGCAGCAGCACTGCTGCCGTGCATGGTAAGCAGGTCTTAAAATTCAGCCTTTGCCTCCACAGTGGTTCAGGATTCAACTACTGACAAAGATAAACGGGATCAGAGAAAAGGAAAATGAGCAGGTATGTATCACTCAGCTATGTTACAGCAGTTAAAATCGATGCTAAGAAGTGTTGAATGTGTTTAGGGTCCTCCTTAACCCTCTGTGAAGGGTGGCTGCCACACGGGATTGCCAGCAGAAACAAGCCTGCTGTCACACACGGGGTGTCAGGGGCAGGGCAAGCAGGAGCACAGGGACAAGGAGCAAAGGGCCAGGGAGAGGCAAGCCCAGCCATGGGCACAGCTGACAGGAAAGAGAGGGAAACCAAAATGATTTCCTCTTATCATGAAATGACATGAAAAAGGGCTAGGGGGGTTGCTTCCAGCAGGTGAAACACCCGAGGGACAGTGGGGCTCTTCCGCCTGCCCTTCAGGGCCCAGGGAGGGGGTGGGAGGAAGGGTGGGCCTTGTGGGACAATGTGCACGGGCAATGCCACAGGGCTGAGGCACTGGTGGGGCTGAGGGATGGCTGGGCATGGTGGCAGGAGGGGCAACAGGAGAAGAAGCTGAGGCAGAGACCCAGACGGGAGGTGGGTGCTGCAGGCAGGCTGGGCAGGCTCAGGGCCTCCATGGTGCCCTGAGGCAACAGCCTCAGCCATCCCGCCCGGGTGCACCCTGCTGGGGACGGGGCTGCTGGCCCAGGAGCCCTGCTGAGGCACCCAGCAGGGTCACGGGGGCTCGGGGCAGGTGTTGCTGGGCCACCCCGAGGTGTGAGGCCCAGTGCTGGCTGCAGAATGACGGCGAGGAGGAGGCTGAGAGCTGTGGCCCTGGCTTGGGACAGCACGGGGGGATGTGACACGGCTTTGTCTGGCCAAGGCCTTTGTGCTTGGTGTGGGTTTTTCTCCTAACAGAAAACACCCAGACTCTCTTCAGGCCGTCTCTCAGCACTACTCAAAGGTCAGGTTGAGAGCTGGTGAAACACTGAGGATGAGGACCTCTGGTATAACCTGTGGTGAGTGGGCACAGGTGAGAAGTGGGATTTGGAGGAGTGTCAAGCTGCAGGCAGATGCTTGGCCATGGCACTGTTGCAGCTGAGTGTTTGCTCCTGCGTGAATCCTGCTGTCCCAGGGGTGCCCTGAGCTCTGCACCCCGGGCTGAGATGGGATTTTCTGGGACTGGCAAACTCCATGAACCAGCTCTTTTGGTGAGTGCAAGGTTTACATGAACCTACATTGTGTTACAGACATAGTATGCTAAGAGCATAAACAGAAGAAGTTTTGTAGGAAGACATCCTTTGTTAGAGTGGTTAGCAGAGTGTAAGAAATTGAAGCTTTTTCTAGCATGCAGCTCTTTCTTGACAAGCCCTCAAAGCACACCTCTTTTCTCCAACTATGGTAGTTAGTTTTATATGAATTATTTCTCCCTACCTAAAATCCCCACCTTGTTCCAATGCAGACACAACATTTGAGATATGTTGTTGAAAGCCTAGTTCAGCTCACTGAAACTAACAGATACGTGCTTGTGATAGGTTAAAACCTAGCAGGAGGTGAGAGAAAAAAGGTAACTGATAATTTCACAGAATTGTCTTCACATGTGCTAGATCCCAAATTGGCATCTGAAAAAGCACAACACCAGTGGACTTTGTTGGCCAAATAAATTAGATATCCTGTTTTATTTTGTGTCCCTTGTGCTCATTCTGGAACATACTTCTGATATTTAAACAGAACTCTTTTCCTTACTTTAGCTAACTCAAAATATCAGCGAAGAAGGAATGTTTCATGCATGAAAGAAGACACATAATGAAGGCAAAATTGCTGCGAGCAGGTAAAATAATGTTTTAATAATTATATCAAATTAAATTGAGTAGTTAATGTCACAGCCAGCCAGCCAGGCTGAATAGGTGAGAGCAATGCATGCAAAGACATGTTAGCACTCTGTGGAATTAAATATCAACAGGTAATTATCAGCTTATATATTTTCTAATTGGAAAGCTCAAAAGGATTTTATTAATTGATGTAAAGTTGTTTTCATTAAAGTTAAGGAAGAGCACTTGGGAGGTAAAAAGCAGCATGCTCAAGTGAAAGCCTTTAGTCTCTTCCAGAGCATGTTGTTTCATACTAATAGTTGCACCCTGAAGATGCTTGTAGATGTGTAAGTATACAATTCATTAACTCTGTTTTTAGTGTAATTTCTTCAATGGATTCTCTGTATGCTCTGTCTGCTGCTGGTTTTCATTATTAAGTGAGCACAGAGGGAGATTTTTGTGCGGCTCTTTTTCTTTAATTGATACTGAGCTTTCTCTTCCAGCTGAGCTAAGACCCTAGAACTGTAACAACCCTTCAATACTTTCTGTTGCAAACAACATTTCTTGTGCACCACATGTTCTAATGCATGGGGAACATTTACGCAGATTAAAAACTTCAACCTGAAATTTGAATAATTCACTTACCTTGCTTTCCCTAAATGTGTATGTAAATAAACTGATGGCATCTCCAGTTTGTATCCCTCGTGATAGTGCAGGTTCACCTTAATTAGCCTCTTGTGATGTGTAGGGTTTCATATTTTTCAGCCAGTAAAATATCTATTGGAATTTTTACCTTACAGATAAGAAATAAGGAATTCTTTGCCTATTGATATAAAGGTTAAGTTAAAAATCTGGAAAATATTTGCATAGATAAAAAAAAAATACAGAAATTCCATGGAGTTTGTAACAACATACCTCAAAGAAGATAATGAAACAATCTGTAAGTTGTTACAATTTGCACTGATTGAAGGAGTGTTTTTGCTGTCTCATAGCATTGCTGAATATTGTTCTATTTCTTCTTGACATGTAAGTAATTAAAATAGCTGACATTTGAGTAATGTTTTAAAACTTGTCTTTAAAAAGGTATCTGAGCAACAAAAAGGGCAGGAGCTAACTTCTGATCAAATTGTTCTGTTGGCTCTCATCTTCTAAATATGTGTGACTTCACCTTTCTTTTGTGGTACAAGGACAGAATGCAAAGTTTTTTAATCAAGGTTGGCTATTGTACAAGGAGAAGTAGCAGAAGGTACAGTTAAGTATGTCCAGTTAGAGGAAAGAGGTTTTTTACAAAAAAAAAAGTAAGTGAAAAAAGTTCTACAGTAGAACTTTGAGCTTGCTGCTGAATGTAGTACTGAAGATACCCTCTCTGTTTGCAGATGTAATTTTGGGCTACAAAATGCTAACACGAAAGGCAGTCTTTTAATGGAAAAAAATAATGTGCCTGAGAATGAAAAGGTAAATGATATTTTGCCTAAATGTTTCAAAAACATGGATTTGAAGTTAAAACCATAAGCTATAGGAAACAACTGAGGAACTCATATCCAGACATGAAAACAAAATGTTCTTCTCTCTTTCCTCCCCCAGCACTCATGAGTCCTTACAAAAGGTGACCTTTCCAACATAGGGTAACCATGTTAGGTTTTATCTGTCCTCAGAAGCCTCTGATTTGGCACTGGTTCTCTCATCCACTGGAAAAGCATTGCTTGTTAATTACAGTTGTATTACAGTGGTGGTAGGACTTGGGTACAGCCTCTGGACCACATTCCAACGGCCTAAATCTGGTGGGAGCTGGAAGCTTTGCAGACTCCAGTGGGATTACACGTATTTACCTTAATATAAATACAAGATTCTGTAAGATATCTTCCTGAGAGCCTGATTGTTACCCGAGACCAAATAATAAGTGACTTTGTAAATCAAATATATATTTAAGTAATTACATTTACCCATCTCTCAGAATCAAGGACCAGAACGTGTTCCTGTGGACGCCTGAAATTTTGGAGGACTGTGGTGACTATTCCAAGGGAGCCTCCTTAAACTGTTATGAGCCAGTTACATACTTGACTTCATCTTTTCATACAAAGAGGGCTGTTCCATTCCCTTCATTTCTCTGTCTGTGTACAGGAGCTTCCCACACATGAATTTTGCTAGTTTTGTTTTTAAAATTCAGCTGTTGCTTCAGGTATATCTTAAATTGCTCTTAATTGCATTTTTGCTATTACTGCGTAATTTACCACATGATAGGAGAATTTCTGGATTATTTTTAAGAAGGAAAACTTCAAGCAAAAAGGGTGTTGATCCAGGCATTACTTGGGATGGTCGTGACACCACAGCTGATTTTCCCACTAAGCCTTTCTGAACAGAAACAGATTAATTACATGCAAATAGGAGTGGACTGGATAGATGAGCTTTAATGAGCTAGCAAAGCAATTTGGGTCAGGTTGTGAAACCACCTGTTTCTTATCCTGTCAGAGTGCCTGGATATTCCCTAGGAGAGGCAGGGAACTCCACACCTGAATTTGCTCTGCCAGATGTGTTTAAGCCTTCCAGGGAAGTGAATGGAGAGGCCTTGCTCCTGTTTCAGATTTAACTTGAAAGTTAAGAAGCAGGAAGAATACAGATCAGTTAGTTCACAGCTCGGCCAGTGTGGCAGCTCAAAGCCACTGTTAAGAGTATTTGCAGAACTTGTTTTTATAAAAAAAATCATGAATATTAGTTCTGCTGCTCGTGCCTGTGATGTGTTCTGTGCCTTTCTTACTCTTTCCTGGAGTCGAGCTCAAGTGTAATAAATTGCAGGAAGAATATTCCTCCATTTATTTTAATTGAGGTTTTTATACCTTGGGTGAGAATTATGTTAACAGTGAGGTATGGGACTTACAAAAGGATAAGACTTAAACATTTGTATTACTTTGCAAGGAACATAGCATAAAAATCAATGCTGCTAGCAAATGAACCCTTACAAATGACAGGAAAAAACCCCCTCAAATCACAGCAGTCCTCTCCAAGCTGTAGGTCATTGGTCTTGTCCCGCTCTCAAAGCAAGGCCAGCTGCAGAGGTAAATTGGTTTGCTCAGCTTGGCACCTTGTTCACTGCTGGCTGCCTCCAAGGGCAGAAATTTCACAGCCTATGTGAGTAACCTGTTCCCTGCATGCTGCTGGCCTCCCCTCACACTGCCACAGGGCCCAGGGGCCAGCATTTTATCCTTGCTCTTGATGGAAGCCCTTGGAGAGAAAGCAACCCTCTGGAAACATCGTGCACCTCCCACATGCAGCTGGTGGCAGAAGAGGCAAGAGCCAAAAGTCGTCTTCATTCTGTCACAACTGCAGCCCCCTTCTTGTGCCCAACAACCTCCTTTACCAACTCCACATCTCTTTAAAGTCACTTTTCTTGCTTCTTAATCTTGGTAGCAACAATCAATCCCCTGCTGCAGTCCTGCCACCCCCTCTAAGGTTCCTTTTATAAGAACACAAGGCACAGCTGAAGCACTCAGTTGAAAAGTCACTTCTGAGGCTGCACCCTGAACAGTTGCAGGCTGTGACTGTACCAGTGCCTGCTTTCTGTGTTATGACCTATTTATTTGTATCTGCCCAGAAGTAGCTTTACATTATTTTTCATGAATTTAAACTGAATCTTTGTAAGTATTCTTCATGTGTTTTCACTATTTTATGAATAATTAGCTCACACCTACTTTATAGACTGTGTCACCATCACCAAAATCAGCGTTTATGAGGAAATAATTAAGACAATGAATAATTCAAAAGTTTTATCACAGAAGGAGGGGCTAAGTTTTTCATTTGGAGAAAGTAATTATTTGTCACAAGTTTTAGTTATTTAAGTGTTTACATGAATAAAACTAAGTCCATGAGACACATTTTGTAGCTTTTCTTCCGTACCCACATAATGAGTATAACAAATATACTGAGATAAATAATTTGACATGTAACTCACAAGTTAAGAAATGAACATACACACTCTGTGCTGCCTCTCCTGTTTTTTCTTATAAAGATTAATCTATAGATAGATCTGGTTTCCCTGCACTGTAACACAATGCAAGTCTTTCATCCCCTACCTCATATGGGCCAGTATCTCCCCACAAAAGGAAAAAAAAGGCATGGGGAAAATGAAAGTGAAATCCACACAAATTCTTTAGCCCTGACAGGGCTTCCAAAACCAGAAGAGAGGCAACTCAACAAAAGACAACGGCTTCATTTTACACATATTCAAGAAGACTTTTTCATAGATCTTTTAACAGCTCTGATACCTAAGCAGACAACCCCACTCAAAGGGCTGCACGTTGGTTTTTGTCTGTTTAAAAATCATTCATATATTTAGCAGCTCTGCAGGATGACATTTGCAAACACAATAGAAGACGGGACACGAGTAAGTTTTAAGTGTGCTTTATTAATTTCAAGCAACTGCCACTTCCCAACATCCTCCACCCAAGTTACAATATTACACATACTGTAGAAGATGGCTCTATCTCCAGTAGCACCACAGACTGGTCTGCCTTCCGTGTACGGGTCAACATACACATAAAGGTTCTTCAGAGGTTTAATGCCACTTACCCTATGTATGAAGATAAAGCATTATTAAAAAGGTTTTAAATGAACTATTACATTCTATCAAAAACTCTTAAAACAGTTCTTAAATTTTAAGTTGTAGTAGTATACACCAAGGTAATAAAAGCACAGTCTATCTGTGCAGGGCTGGTTTTCCCTGGCCAAGCATGTTAAATGTGAAGCTCCTTGTCACCATGAGGGAGAAGGAAACTGGAATTAGCACAGTAGGTTTAGCCAAACTTTCTCTATGTAGGACATCAGGTGCGGATACAAATTACATCTTCGTGTATAGGAGGAAAAGATAAATTATGCTCCCTCTTAGATCAGCTGAGAAATATTTCAACATGAAAACTGTTGCAGAGCTGTTCTGTTTGCACCCAGCTGCAACCGCTGGTACTCAGCTGACAGCAGTGCCACTAGCAGCTTCTCTGCTCTCCTCAGAGATCACAGGCTGCTGGGACAGGTGTTGCCTACAACTGGAGAGGCTCCTTAACAGTGTCAAAAAGTCCTCAATTCCAGAGGCTTTTGAAGCCAGAACTAAAGATTTTCCATTGTTGCCAAAAAGTGTCAGCTGAAGCTCACACTGGATGGAGGACTGAAATCGACTTGTTTTGAATAACCCCTGTCAGCTAGTCTGCGTGTCAATAGAGCCTGATGGGATGAAAATAAATAATGAACCTGCTGAAATTAAAGAAAAAAGTGCATCATCTGCTTAAATATTTACTAGTTAAAAACATATACTCCAACCTAACAGAACAGCAGGTTTTCTCCTAAATTTCATAGGTTGTGTACAGATCATTCTATCATTTTAAGCAAACTGCATTTAAACAGTAATGCTTATTTACCTACATTTAATTACAATTAAAAGAATCTCTCAAGTCAGAAATGAAACAAGCACATCTACATAACATTCTAATACAGCAAGTATGTTTCAGGAATTATCAGTACTGCAGCAGTGCTAATCAATTCTAAATTGGAATGCTGGAAACCAAAAGATTAAGACAGAACTACACGAAGAATATTTTTCATATCTTTTATAGGACAGAAACCTTTGTTCATGTCTTCTGGTAGCCATCATCTTCTTTTGAGCTGCACCTACAACACAAAGAACAAGTAAACGAGCAACTTTATGTTTCTCCAGAACAGCTTAAAACAGTTCTGTAGGCATTAAGGGGCATCTTTCCTACTGCTTTGTTTCTGTATCACCAACTCATTTCATTGTTTTATATTCCTATCTTAAGAATAAAATACAAAGCAACAGAAAGAACAAGCTATCGCTACCATCTGTGTAAAACTGCCCTCAGAAGTGCTGCCTATGTTGTAAAAGTGCCAGTTACTTTCTCTATTTAACTAGCAAGCAACTAGTATTTCATTAAACACGAAAGCTACTCTTTTTTTCCTGTATGAACAAGATACCTTAATACGTGGAAATAAGGACATACTTTTTTTAATCAAGATTTTTATGATATAAATTGGGAAGAGACAGGCTGAAGGTCCCAAATAGGCATACAAAACCACCCATCTCCTGCTTGTTTTCGTAGTTAGTTCATTACATCTCCTCGGTGGGGTATTCCCCACCAGCAGAATGACTGCTTTGTGTCATTTTTCCATTCTTGAGTGCACTAAAGAGTGCATGACTGTTGCCACTATGTACCTAGATGGATACAAAAACCCTTCTTAGTTCAAAGAAGCAAAGCATGTGAAACCAGTGGGGTTTTCACAGCTTTACAGAATATATTAATAAAAACGAAAAGATGAACTTCTTAACATTGTCAAAGTCAACACTAAACACAGCAGTATGGACCTGAAAAGTCTGATTCTGGTTTCCTCACGCTGTATAACCAACTCAAATGCTTCAAGCTGTTTTTACTTGTTGCTAAATGTTTATCTACACATGCTGTCAGAAATAACCTTGTTAGGAAGGTGAAGTTGGTGTCTCAGCAAATCAGACCCATGGAGTAGGCGTTGAGTGGCCTGTGACTCGCTTTCCTTTTTCTCTTTCAGCACCATCAAAAGGAAAAGTGAGAAAAACAGCACAAACATTAGTTAAAGCCTGAATTTAATCCCACGTCCTACAGGAATAATTTCATTACAATGAAAGCAGACAGACAGTATCTGTAGGGCTTTTTTGCTTTCTTTTTGCTTAAGCAGTGATAATTATATATCTAATTAACATAGCCTATAGTTCTCCCAAAGATCATAATGTTTAATAATCCCTTTAATTAAATGATTAACGGGAAATGTTGGGGTGGTTCTTACGAATTACCTGATTTACCATCACTGAAGACAGATTCTTTTAAAAATGGCTACAAATGCCTTGTTCACAAAAGACTTTATTATCTAATGATGCATACTGAAAACATACAGAAATCTGCATGGTCCACTTTACATGCAGCAGAACAATCTTCACTTTACAATAAGTAAGTGTCAACTGTTTTATGCAAGAGACAACACTTTAAAGTCACATTTCTTAAAGAAAAGCTTCATTTACAAAAGAAATAAAAGGTAAAGAAGCAATTACCGCTTTTAAAAAGCAGCTGCTTTGTTCAAGAGTGGAAGGTTTATGCCTGTATTGAAAGACAACATGATCACAAATAATGAAAACAATGAACAAATGAAACACTTTTAGCATAAAGCAGTACACTTTCAAAATGACATACAAATAGTTAAAAATTTCATTATGTTGTCTATCTATCCTTTAGATATAAGGTCTTTTGAATGAGATCCCAACGTATGTAATTACCAAATGAAAACTCTTCCTTAAGTATTGGTTCTATGTCATAGTGAATTGTATTTAACAAAATGTATACAAAGTCTATAGCAAGTTGATTAAAAAAATTAAAGTAATAAGAAACAGTACACTGAAGGCGCTCTATCCATCAAGTGCGCACTCTCGAAATTTTAAATGTGATGAACAGAACAGAAGTTGTAACTATGCCACGGTTGCAATGCCAGAAAATAAAACAAGACCATTTATCAAACATGCAGGGAATTCTGCCACAATGCTATTGTCTCTCATTTGTCAGTTGTTCCAGTAAAATAACAGCTTAAACACCGGTGATGTTGATGGTTTAGCTTACCTTCAGTGTACTGAAAGTTGTACACAACCTGCTTTAAAAGAGGAGACCATCCCTGCGGGCAGGCTCAAGAAGGAACAGACCCCCTTCGGCACTGACTACACCAAGGGCATGCTGCTGTGGCCTGCACACACACACCTAGGAAAATGTGAATATAAACAGCATTTATGCTGGCCATTTTTTAAAGACAAAAATGAAGCCAAGTCTGCTAAAAACAAATCAACCACCCAGTATTACTGCTCTTTTTTTTTTTCTTTCTTTTTTTTTTATAACAGATGCTTTTTTCTTTTTATAATATATACGAACTGCAACCATATACATTAGCATTGTACTTCTGTGCAGTCTTGGCAATTAAAACAGTTCTACAGTGAAAATTTTCACATAAGACACAAAACAGAATTACTCTAACATTTCTAAAAGAAATATCAGCCTTGATGTTAATTCAAATGTATCATTTCTTCCTCAACTTTGCAGGGGAAATATTTATGTTTATATACATTAATAACTGCTGTGAAATTTCTTCAGTCTTTGTATCTTAATTACTCAAACCCTTTGAACTTCTTCATCTGGTTTAAATTTTTTCCTGGATGAAGGCGTGCTGCAGAGCCTGGTTGATGCTAATCCGTTTAGCTGGGTCTAACATTAGAATCTGGTCCAACAAGTCCTTCAGCTGGTGTACTTTTTTACGCTGGTCTTCAGGGAGTCGTTGACACCCAATCAAGTCTGCTAAGAGGTCCTTAGTTGGATTAATGGTGCTCATAACAGTAACTTTCTCCTACAAATACAAAAATGGCAACCTTGTAGAACAGAAGTAATGCACAAAAACCCTATCCCTTTTACAGAGCTTCAGCAGCAACTTTTCTGCAGGGTTCTCTCGTATCTGATCAGCCCTTCCTCACGGTATGGACTCATAAATCCTCATGCAGGCAATGGAAAAGAGTGACAGTAATGCTGTCAAGGGTAGGCCAGGCTGCATCTTTTGCTAAGAGCAGGTGGCACACATGAACCTAACATCCCAGTTAACTGAGAACATCGAAATTCCACGTGGAAAGTTCCCGTGTCTGACCACTAATTCTGTGGTTCTTGATGAATAGAATCACAGAATGGTTTGGGTTGGAAGGAACCTTAAAGCTCATCCAGTCCCAACCCCCTGCCATGGGCAGGGACACCTCCCACCAGACCAGGTTGCTCCAAGCCCCATCCAACCTGGTCTTGAACACTGCCAGGGAGGGGGCAGCCACAGCTTCTCTGGGCAACCTGGGCCAGTGTCTCACCCCCTTCACAGGAAAGAATTTCTTCCTAATACCTAATCTAAATCTCTGCTCTTTCCATTTGAAACTGTTCCCCCTTGTTGTGTCACTACATGCCCTCATAAAAAGTCCCTCTCCAGCTTCCCTGTAGGCCCCTTCAGGTAGGGAATATACTATGTTAGAATGATACCAAAAGTAGTGACCTCCTGCAACATAAGCACATCATACCAAAGCTGGACATCCTTCTCTAAAATGAAGGCAGAGTTTCTTTTATTAGTAATTTCAGGATAGATTATGTGGAGATAACCAGTATACCCACCAAGATTAAATTTGGATTTCTCTTAAACACATTCCTGAATTGTGGGAAGAATCTGTTGCCAGTTTGTAACTATGTAACCTGCCCATGCTGCTGCAAAAGGACATGCTAATAGTTTTTAAAAAAAAAATCTTATTTTTAATTAAGATGTCAAGATACATTTGAAAGACCATAGTAGCAGGAAAGCTCTGGAAAAAGTAATAGGTTAGGAAATGTTAGGAAACGTTAAGGACTTACCCTTTCTGTCACTTTATCTACTTCTATATACATAAAGTTGAGATTTTGATCAAAGTGTTGATCTTTGAACACACCTTTTCGAATCATCTGGAAAACAAGGGAGAGGCAAGAGTTTCAGGCAAGTTCTCTTGTCTCACAAATTCCACAATTAGCATCAATGTCTACCAAGTTACTGCAGCATGAATAATTTAATACTAATGAAAAATACAGGATATTTTGATATATATAATATCAAAAGGATAGTAAGAAATGTGTAGATTGAATAAAAAAAATACAGTTCAAACCAGCTGAAAAAGGACACAGTATCTTCCATTGACTTACACATTTTTTTTCAGGTCAGTGCTTAGAAGGTTTCTGCTTTCACTTTATACTTAGTCTATGAAAAAGAAGCTGTATATACTTTCACTTCATAAGATATTAAATCAATATAGATTATACAGTCAGAGCGGTGTTTGATATTTACTTGCTGTTAAGAGAAGATGCATATCATAAGAAACAGAATTCAGGGACAAAAAAGTAAGTATGTTTTACTGTTCATTACAGCAGTTTCAGATATTAATTAAAAATCTCATACTTATTTGTCTTACCTTGTTTGGCATCTTTCCTTTGAGATCCATGGCTAGTTTCAGCATATGGTTATTGGTTTTGCCAGGAAAGAGTATTTTTCCTGTATAAAGTTCATATAATGTGCAGCCTACAGACCACATATCTATACCATAGTCATAGATTTTTCCTATAACTGAAACAGAGCAATTCTAGTTAATTCCATACAGACAGCCTTCAAAGATATAATATCACAAAACCAGACAGATGAAAAGATTTTGATTTTAAACTCTATCGATGTTCCTCCTCTTAGGAATATGAAGTCACCATAAAAGAAGGATGCAAGCCTTTTAACTTCTACAGTATCCCTGTTTAGAAAGGGAGGTTTTTACCTAACTAACCAGCATGGATTAAATTAGTAAAAAAGAAGCAGTCAGAACAATACCTTTAAATTAAAACATAACTATAACCAATCAGAATGACTTCCCCCTGTCCTCACTGAGCTGACCACCAACACACATGAAGAGTCACACAAGCATGCTTTTAAAGTCTGAATTTTTTACTGCCATTGTTATTTCCACAGTGATGTTTTGCTAAGACCAGAGTAAACTGAAGTCAAATTCTCATTTGCCAGTACAGGTTTATCCCACTACTGCTTGAGAAACACATGGCCAAGCCAAATGTACTTACTGATTTCTGGAGCTCGATAAAATCTACTAACTAGATACGGTGTGATGTCGTTATCTGCAACATGCGAAGCTGATCCAAAATCACAAAGCTTTAATATCGTTTTAGACTCATTCACCTGCAAGTTAAACATAAATCTCCATTAGCACAACTCGCAGACAGAATCAGCGATAGCACTGTGAGAGTAACAATACATTTAATTCAGAGATAATCAAAACATTCAGCCTTTAAACTGGAAGTTCTTCCCATATTTCAATTCTTCCTCTCTGTATTCTGAGTAAACTGTAAAACCTTCTTAAATTCAAAGTGATAGCTAATATCTTCGGATCCTACAAAATACAAAAAAGGTCAGTTTCACACACTTTTCCCTTACCAAAATATCTGGACCTGAATTTCATTCCAGGTACTGAAATTGTATCAGTTTAGACTTCCAACTCTAGTATCCAGAGTACCAGTCATCAACCAGCACATTATTCACGTATCTCATGCTTACATAGTAAATTTTACTGCTGTGGTGGCAAGAAGAGAACACCTTAAATAAAGATCTGAGTTTGTCACAGGGATGACCACCAAGAAAACAAGCTCGATTCCTCTGATGCAGCTCTCACTCTCTGCTAACCAGAACGTTTAATGGAAACAGAAAAGGTAAAAAAAAGGCATTATGGACTTTTCCCTCATTATCTCATTCACCTAAACAAAATCTCCATCCAGACTCGAACAACTTACTTCCCTTCTGCAGAAAACAAGAACATTTTATAACTACTGATGGAAAAAGCCCCAAGATTTCTCCTAAAAAAGGATACTGTTACTTTGGAAGATCTCTAAACAGATACAAGTGGATGCAGGTTTGTTTGAGAAAGCCTGTACTAATTAAGATTTTATTTAGATGCTGGATTATAGTTCTTATTTATTATTTATGCCATGACAGCATTTTATATCAAAACAGTTAAAGTAAATTTTGACTTCACCTAAATGAACAGAATACTACTGATTTCAAATACTTCATTTTACTCTACAAATTGCACAAAGTAAGTTTAAACTATTTCTTACTTACCAAAATATTATCTGGTTTAATATCTGCATGTAGGATATTGCATCTTTTAAGAAGTTTTAAAGCCAGGAACAACTGCTGGCTATAGGAGCGCACAGCTTTAATATGGAGTCCAACATCTTTCCCATACTTTTTCAACACCTCACGTAAATTCATACTATTAAAAGGGAGAAAAGAAGAGAGAAAAAAAAGAAAATAGCTTAACAAAGAAAAACACAGTGGCCTCCTAAACAGTCTGTCAGTTTAGTAAAAGCAGCATTCAACTTAACGTACATAACTTAACCACTCTGATAGCTACAGCAATGAAACAAAACTGCTGGTCAATCAGATCTGTCCTATACTATATAATTACTTACTAGACTGAACTTAATTAGTTCAGAACACAATTTTTAATCAAGATTAGTTTGAGAGGATTTATGTGCACATGAACAGCATTTTCTTAACAACTGTACCACCTTCGTACTTGTTCTCTGAAGAAATAAATAACAAAGGAAGTACGCAAGAGGTTTAAGTTGATGAGGTGATTTTTTTGATGACTTAAACAGCAGAAAAAAACATCACAATTCCAGGATAAAGTCGTTATTGCATATAAATAATGTACATGGGTGTTATAAAGAGATAGTGCAGCACAATAAAATCATTTTTATGGCTTATTAATGAAAATATAATAGTAATTTCATAAAATTTGCATGGCTTCAGCTCATAACTTATCTTCACCTCAAATATGGCAATAATTAAAATATGACATACACAGAAAAATTAGGATATGAGCAAGTCATGTCTCTAAGCAGGAACGATAACTAAAGCAATTAATATATCCAGATTTATCATAAAACTGTGCCTACAATTAGCCTGTCAAAAGAGCCTAATTATTTAAACCAAAAGTGAGCATGCAAAGAAAGCACTGTAACATTTTTCTTCCTTAGACTGTTATTATATGTGTACTCTTCACAGAATATACAACATTTGCTGAACCTCCCTGGGAATCCATTCTTAATCCAAACACTTAAAGAATTACAAGAGCTAATAGAAATACTGTGACACACACATATAATAAATCATTGAGAAGAGAACTGGTGAGATGAGCCATCTTTAATAATACATTATTTTGTTTCAAGTATTATCCAGGCAGAAAGTTTACAGTGGTGCTTTAAGTAAATCAGAAATAGTTCACTAGCCTGTGGATTTGTGCCTCAGGTATTTATATTTTTTAAAGTTCCTCACAGTCTTGAATCTTGACTACAGAACAGGATATCAAAACAACAGCCAAAAGCAGAAAGGTAAAAATCACTCAAGAGTATTTTACTTTTTATAGAGAACCCCTAACATTTGCCATCTTACCTGAGAGGCTCGAACACCAGACAGAGATGTTGCTTGTGGTAGAAATGCCTGAACAACCGTAGACAATGAAACTTGTCATCAGGATCTGCATCGTTGAGCTTCTTCAAAAATTCCAGTTCTTTTAGGCCAGTTTTTTGCCTGAAAACAAAGAAATATGATTAGAAAACAAAATTAGTGAAATTCTAATGCTTTTTTTAAATCTAGACATCCACTTGCCTGGTTATACTTAGCAGAAAATGAAAAGTGTCTTGTCATTACTTAACATATCGTGGCTTAGACAAATCACAACAGTGGTTTGCTGTCAGTGTCTACTCATTGGGCAACTTTATTTAATTCTTTGATCTTCACTGTGCCTTTGTAACCTACTTATCCTTTCCTCTTCCCTCCCACTTGCATGTAAAGCTAAAATCGGATTTCCTCCTGTAGTAGGACACTTCAGTTTCAGACAACACTCACTAGAGAAGTACTTAACCACAATACATTATCTACAGAAGTTTTAAGCTAAACTGACTGCAGAGCCAAGCACACAGCCAAACTGGTGAGCTATTTCAGTTTGGTATGTTCTATAGATAATCACACCCCCCACACACTATTTCTTAATTATTTTTCTAGATGCCTATCCCTATAACTCAAAGTAACACAGTTACACACACTGCAAGACAACTTTTCAAACTTACAAGGTAAAATGCACGAAAAAGATTTTCATTGAAGTTGTCTCTAATGGAAGAGGACGTAATAATGACTGTAGAAATACTGCATTAGATACTGAAAATGAATATTATAGACAAGTCCTCACATATCCCAGTTCAATAGATCACACTTTTAACGTTCACTCATTCTGAAAGACCTCCTTTTTTTTATTATTTAAACAGGGAGAGCCCCATCCCTTTCTGTGTCTTCTATATATGCAAACAGATAGAGAACATACAAAAATAATTAACATATGGAGGTCTTTTTGTAAGTTCCAGATGATCAATTAGGATCTAACACATAGCCTGCCAAATTGATTTGTTCCATCAAAACAAGAGTTTTACAGTTCATGACTTCCATCTCAAAATTTTTAGGGCTGGACAAGCCTTGTAATTAACTGTAACCTTGCTTCTTGCTACACTGCAAATGAGAAAGTGCCTGATGAAAATGCAAGTACCCTTCTCCTGTGATAGCTGTAAAGAAGTGTGGATACATAGTCCTCAAGTGCTTCCCATTATCTGGCTCATATTAGCAGAAAAGGCAGGAATCACAGCTGTAATCTGTTACTTCACTTGAAACAAAGGGAGATTCAAATCACATAATGAAAAACTTCCAACTGTTACATATGCTTTATTATTATTATTAAACAAAAAAGATTACTTACATAAGTTCATTGTTCCTGATGATTTTAACCGCTACTTCCTGGTTGGCTCTTGCCATGTCCCTGGCTCGCACTACGTTACTGAAGACTCCCTGACCAGTGTAACCATAGACATTGTAACGTTTATCTAGAACTTCACCTATATTAACACCTGAAGGATAAAACCAAGCCGTTTAAAGAGTTATTAGTGACACACATAATGAAACTTTTTAATGAAAAATAAACCATTCTGCATCATTCAGAAAACCAGGATAAACAGTATAACCACTTCATTTCATAGTGTGCAACATTCTGTGTCACTTAGCTCTGTGGAAATTATGGGGCACAAACTGTGATTCCCTAAGTCTGGAGTCTTTTCATAACTGAGGTTAGAACCTGCAAGCTCATTTCATCCATTACATTACATGATCCATGAGGGCACTGTGGTATGTTTACATCAGAATAACCTTTTAGCACTTTTACACAAGGATCTCTTCCATCCAGCACCTTCATTCTAGCTATCAACATGCAAATCAACAGATACAACTTACGGTAATAGCCTTCTGCATCAGTCCAGTTATCCCTGAGATTGGGGTTTTCTTTGAAGTCTTTTCCAAACCCAGCAGCCCTTAGACGAGCACTCTGAAATAAAAAGACAAGTAACAGCTTTGTTTGTGTGCTCTATGTTTTCCCTTCATGTTTACCTAGCAAAAGCTCTTTCTTCCTTCTGAAACACTGTTCCTCCCCACAGCACAAACACACTTATCTTGTAGGAGAGATAAAACTACTGCACACAAAATGCTATTTACATACCAGTATCTAAAGGAAAGAGAATGGGAACAACCAACAGAACTATTATTAAACATAAATGGGCAAAGTTTCAATTAATACTCACAAGGAATTTACACAAGTCATGTCAGAATGCACATTTTGGACCATCTGAATAAGGCTTTTTATTTACAGTATGTTTGTAGTAAGAATGTTTAACAACTTGCAGGGAAAATGTAACTGTTTAAGCCTTGAATTTCTGCTCACTCAATGTCACTTCACAAATTTCATACTTATGATCAAAAAATTACTACAATTGCTGTTGATATCCCTTAACAGATGTGGCAAAATATTATCACAAATTCAAATCTATGAGCAGTGAAGAATATTTTCAATTGAACAACAATTTCTGGAAGGGGGAACCGCTCACTCACAAGCCTTTTAAATCCCTACTTGCAACTTGCAAGTTTTTAAAAGCATCCCCACCCATACTTCAAGTATTTATCTTTTTCCAGCTCAAAAGGATTTTAATATTTTTTTCTTTAATTATTACTACCAGTGTCACTAAAGCGACTTCATGGCAGCCTTTTGTCACCAATGCTTCTGTCACAACTAATAGATTACGTCTGCCATAAATGAAAATTAACCGGACGATTTCTAAGTTAAGAAGAAAGTTGTCACCTTGTCTTATTTCTCAGTGCTGTGAATCAGCAACAATGAGGTGGATTTACAGAGATTGGTAAGTAATGTCTCAAAAATAGTCACTGGACTGCCAAGATTTACAGGCCACTTCAGCACATTTAGAGAAAAGCTGCTGGAATAGTGCAAAAGTAAAACCAGAAAATGTATCTCTAAGGAAAAAACCACTCCAACCACCAAACAAACCACCACATTGCTCCAACACAGCATCAGTATCAAATTAAAATATCTTACACAGTCATTTTTCATTAACATTACATAAACCTCTGAAAAAAGCACATATTTAGAACAGTGCAGAATGGTAACATTAAAGCTGAACTTATAAATAGGGTTGTTACCATGTGCCATTATATATATATATATATAAAATATATAAATATATAGATTTTTTCAAACAGCAGGTGAATTCCTTAGTTGCTTACTCTGGAAAAACTCCCACTAATTTCGGCAGATTTTCTTTCACTGAAATATTAAGAACTCCCTTGTCTGACCAGAAGATTCAAAACATACCACCCACTCAGTTACATGTGCCTTTACAAATCAATCAAATCACAAACCTCAAGTGACAAATACCAAGCAAAAAAAATTCGTACATTTAATCTCCAAGAATTACCTACATCAAAGTATGCAGCAAACATATCATCTGATTCTGTGAACATATCAGGAGCGAGCAGTTTCTTCTGACCTGAACCTTAAAATAAAATTTAGATTACTCAACGTGAAAAAGACAACAAACTAATAATTCCATTACCAGTATAATTAATGACTTGTTATCTTTACAATATAATCTAAGATCAGTATGTTCACAAGCAGGCAGCTCTGCTAACATTTCTACCAAATATCATTTTACTTTCTAGAAATACAAAACTCAGATTGGGTAAGTTCTTCAAACCACTCTTAAATTGACACTTCCTTGAAAAATTAAGTACAACAGCTTTCAAATAATTCACACACAGAAAGAAAAAAGTACATACTTACATGATCCCTGCAGATAATAACTATATATGTACAAAAAGAAATATAAAATGACTGTGTGTCATGTTTTTGATATACAAGTTCAGGCTTTTCTTCTAATCAAAAGGTGTTTTACTAAAAAACAGAGTTGTAAAACCTAGAAGTTGTTTCTTTGGAAAGTGTTTCCTCTGACTCTGTCAAGGAAGACCTCATGTGTAGCTTTTAGTCAAAGACAAACTATTATGTTTAAGAGAAATATTTTTAATGTGGGCAAGATTATCCCTTTCTCACCTTTTAATGATCTTTAAAGTCCCAAAGACATTTTACTTGGTTGATAAAAGCAAAGAAATACAAATTAAATACTTGTTAGTGACAGCAAGTAAACTACAAACTGTTTCATAACACACACTATGGTATCCCTTCATGACCACAGCAAATCACAGACACTCCCTTTAGGGTATAAAGCAGTGGAGAAAAATAACTGGTGAACCTCAGATGCTTCAGGTCTCTTAATACATATAGCCAACCACTTTCATATGAAGTAACTAGACAGAAATCTTGTGACAGCATCAAAAACTCTCATCCATCATGCTGACACCACTGTTTCGAGATACAGACCCTTCCAGCAACTTCCTCAATTTTTTTTCAGTTCCAGTTACTCTCACTTGCACTGGGCTGCAATGAATTATTAACTAATTCCTCAGCAACTTACTATCCTGCCTCTATATGAGGTCAGGTTATAAATAAAAAATGGCTCTTACAAAAAAAGATGATCCACTGCTTATGTCTGTTGTTACAGCCACCTCCAACCCAGGAATACAGGAATACCAGTACAGGAAAATTCCCAAATTCAAGTGTAACAAAGCTTTCTCATATCTTAAAAATGTCTATGTAGATAATAGTTATATTTTCATATACTTTACTGGACAAAACTAGAAAGCAGTACATGCCTGACAAATAAAAAGGAAAAAAATACTGTCTTTTAGAAGACTGAGTCTAAACTTGTGATACGTAAATAAAAGTGTGTCAGAGAGTGCTTTCCACCTACACTGGAGGAGAACAATCTGAACACACACTGCTCAAGGGAACACCAGGACAAACTACAGAGCAGTACACCAGTCCCAGAGAGATGCAGCTTCATTACTTCAAAGAGAAGCATCATAGAAGGAAGAATATTTAGCCCCCAAGGGTACATCTAGTGCATCACATGAAATACAAGCTAACTGTCCAACTATTTCCCAAGGGGCTGGGCAGGTTTTACAGCCCTCGTTAAACACGGTGCTGTTGCAATTAAACTGTAAAGAGAAACTGAAGTAGTTAAAACCAGCTCAAGTATGTCCACATAGCAACGAGGCACACCTTTTGACTACCTGGAAGTTGTGCAACAATCCACTTTCAAAACACAAAAAAAATCTCCAAATCCCCCAGATTTTCAGCATTACAGGGTGCACTGGGAGATGCTCTACGTTCCTTTTGCTGCAGTTGGCACAAGGCAGGTTTTATGTCGAGATGTGTTTCATTTCAGTATTGTTGTACAATAGATTATGTGCAGGGAGGAAAAGGAGGAAATGGCCATTTCTTCAGCCAGAAGTTATGTCACCAAAATGGTCTTAGTAGCAATTACTGTAGTAAATTACTACAGACCCACCTATATCCTTCTAACACAGTGGCTTTGACAAAGAAAATGAACAAAAGGGGCACGGTTTCCAATCCACCCCAAAATAAAGACAAGGATTATATTAAGCTTCTAAGAGAACAACATGTGTGAGAATCAAAATTTGGAAGTTAAAAAGGATGATTCTTCACTATGAAGACAGACACCATTATTTGCCCTATCAAATTTGTAGCATGAATCGTGTTAAGAGTCATTAGAAATATAGAGCATGTTCCATTCATATCATCCTCCTTAATGAGAAGGCTTTATATTAATGTTATATTTTAAGCACCACAATATTTGCTCTTGATGCTCTTGATGACCCCCTCATCCTTGATATGCCCGGAGATAGTGCCAAGAACGGGTTGGTGATACACCTTTCCAGGCGTGGAGGTGGGGCTGACCGGTCTATAGTTGCCCGGGTCCTCCTTCTGGCGCTTCTTGTAGACTGTAGCTCCAGGGACACTGGGGCTGCAAAATGCATGCCAAGAGGAGCACGGCACTGCACCAACCTTGGTCCCTCCACACCTTTCTCATATGGGACACCCATGGTGCTGGAGACCTCAGCCTCAGCCTGTGGCCACCGTTAGGGTTAGAGCTAGGGTTAGGATTTTCAGTAATGACCAATGATAGGACAAGGGGCAATGGATGCAAACTGGAGCACAGGAGGTTCCATGTGAATATCAGGAGAAACTTTTTCACTGTGAGTTCCAGAGCACTGGACCAGGCTGCCCAGAGAGGTTGTGGAGTCTCCTTGTCTGGAGACATTCAAACCCCGCCTGGATGCGTTCCTGTGTGATGGACTCTAGGTGACCCTGCTCTGGAAGGGGGGTTGGACTGGATGATCTTTTGAGGTCCCTTCCAACCCCTAGGATTCTGTGATTCTGTGATTTGCAGAAACACTCCCAAATTCTGCACAAAAAGTCCATCTACTTCCAAGTCTGGGACTGTACAAGGAAACCAAGCAAAACGTCCCTTTTTGAAGTGCACTGCTTAAGAGTTGAGCTTTCATAAATTGCATTGTGCAGTGAGATTTCAGATCCTTACCATTGTTCTGCTCAACCGTCATGAGGTTGTGCTTGGCCTTTACTGATGCTTCAAACGTGTCCACATTTTCCCGTTCATATTCCTTAACATCAGCAGCCACTCTTTCCAGGATGTCATCTGGCGAATTTGAGCGACTACGTGTACTGCTCTGAGGGCTGCTTGGCTCAGATGGTACAGATATATTACTGTCTTCTGTCTGGCCTTTGTATTTCTAAAAGGAAATTTAATTATTAGTCTCATTATTGCAGCTTATGACAATTTAAATATTTTTATACTCACTCTTTTAATAGTTTGTGCTAAACCTTAATCTTTGCTTTCACAATTACCTACATCTCTGATGGCAACAGATTATTTGCAGAATTGGATACAGCTTTTGAGAAGTCGTTTTGCCACAATGCACCACAGCCCAGACCATAAGAGAAGACTGAAAGATTCCTGTGTGTCCTTCAGCCTTTTACGTTTCTATTTTTATTGAGGATTAACTATTTTGTTGTGCATGACAAAACATCAGTACCAATAGATTTATTACTAAACCACTCTGGCACACAACTAGTGAAATAAAGTCTTTAAGGAAAAATAAAGTCTTTAAGGAAAGTGAAATAAAGTCTTTAAGGAAATGTTAATGATCCTATTTTTATTTCCATTTTTATTTGTGTTATGGTAGAGAAAAGTAGGTTCTAGATTGATTTTTTTTTATTTGAATTGGAAATCCTGTTTATTCATTAATTCTTCTTGAAAAGTTTCAGATGCATTAAAAAAGTTCAAGTCAACACCTTTACAGATTATTTTTTTAAACTCGAGTAGTATGAAATTACATGAATGTCACTTCCTCTCCCAAAAGTCAAAAATAAAACTGAATAAATGCTGATATCACTGTTGTCAAGGTTGAACTATTCAATAATGCAAGTAGAGGTTTCCTATTGAGGAAATGAAGCTCTGGAAGTGTAACTGGCCTTTAAAAATAATTTCCTTTATATGGCTTTCCTCAGTCATAATTCTGAAGGATTTTCCAACAGGCTTTGCATAAAAGTCAAATGATGATCAGTATTTTTAGTGCTGCTTAAAATAAGCAGCACTTTATAACTGGTGTTTTTGTAACTAAATGCTAAGTAAAAATGCTACAGCAATTTGCTTACTATGTCCTAACCGTGTGCCAAACCCCAATTTTAAAAAAAGATACCCAGCTTGTGCTGTAGAATTACATCCCCTTGGCCACAGCTCCCTTTCAGTGGTGTCAATCACGTAGTACCTGTCACTACTGTTACCTTCTCACCAGGAATAAGAAGTTCATGTGAACCCACGCATACGACTGCATTCATTATCTACCTTCACGAAGAGGGAACCCAGGTCAGTGGCTTTATCAAGTTTTGGAAATGGGTAACTTCTACTCAAAAAGAACTGACCGGTTAGGTTAATTAATACATAAATTAATGCTATATTGACATCACGATATCACTGATGCAGCTATGAAGAAAACCTGAAGATTAAGATAATTGATGAACCTTTTTAAGATGTCATAGGACTGCCAGAGAATGTTTAACCGTAGCACAAAAATGACTCTCAGAAGAGTTGCTTCAGTCTTAAAAGCAACCCTGTCGCATTACAAGTGTAAAGTTTAACTGAGACTAACATTCAAAATAAATTAATTGGGAAAAATATAGTAATAGTAATTATTACTGTAATGTATTCACAGGCTAAGAGCCTTCCTTTATCACAACATTTTACACTAAAAGCATGAAATTAGTTTCTGTAACCCACGTAACAATATAACCGTGTACCTGAACAATTGCTTGCCGCTGTAATCTTCTTTGTCTTATCTCTGCTTCTTCATCCTCTTCTTCCAAATCGAAGTCTTCAAGACTAAAAAAATATAATTGCTTTTTATATAACCTCATAAACATAAGATTACCTACTGAATTTTACCAAATACAGTTCTTTGGTGTAGCAAGTACATAATACATTAAAGATATATATACAATATATATAAAGCTGTTCAACTGACTCAGAAAGCAAAGGTGTATTAAGCCCCACCCAGTGTGTATATTTACATCTCCTTACAGAGCAAATTTATCCTCTGGTATCGCATTGGGACAGAATATTTCAATTTAACTGCAAACAATTAACAGTAACTGCTTTTAAAGACAAAAACCAAGAAAAACCTTGTTAATTTTCATTCCAGCACCATTCCTCCTTGATAAGAATGCACACTCTTGTGCAATTGGATTAAGTAGATATTTAGCAACTATAAAAACAATTTGCAGATGGCAATTAATCCTTTCAGCTCTTAACAGTTTTACCACAAGCAATAAGCCTGAGGACACAGACCAAGTATTTCCACAAGATGCTGATTGAGTCGAATTTAGAAACCAAGCAACACATTATCCCCCCCCTCCCCGGTCTGTCACTAGTCAACAGGTTTTGGTATTTCTTGCATGCTCCGAAGTTTCTCAGATCATCCCAACAGTAATTTGACAAGATCACAAGTACTAAAACATGACTGAGGTTTTAGGTAACAACTCAAGAACTACACCATGAAGATAAATGTCAGTTCATTCTCCACATCAGTGTATTTTTATGATGTATTTTTAGATAATCAGCACAAGTTAGAAATGAATTCTTACTTCTCATCTGATGAAGACTCCTGTTCAGCTTTCATACCCTCAGAAAGACTACCTTTAAATTTGTCTTCCTTAACTTTGCTTCTGCTCCTACGTCTATGGCCACCACGTGACCTGGACCTCCTTCGAAGGCGAGATCGACTTCTTCGGCCTCTATCCCTGGTAACAATAAGAGAGGTTTGGGGTTTTGGTTTGGTTTGGGTTTTTTTGAAGAAAAGGAGGAAAACTTATTCATAAAACATAAAGGTACGTAATGATTCCAAGTAATAAAACAAATTAAATCACGAAGGACAAAAGGAATCCAACTGTGCTAGTGTATATAAATGTAGACAAAAAAAGGCATCATCTTTTTACATGTAAGATACTAATCTTTATTCTTTTAGTAATATTTTAGAAGATGTATTTAAAAAGACAGTGTGTCTTTACCTCCTCCGAGGAGACCTGCTCCGTCTTCTTAGAGATCGGCTGCGCCGAAGGGGTGAACGAGACCTCCTTCTAATGGGGGACCGAGACCTTCTTCTGGATGGGGACCATCTGCTGGGTGGGCTAACATCTTTTGATCTTTCACGTCTAGACAAAATATCATCTCTGGTCCGCGTTCTTAAAATAGAAGAAAATGGTAGTAAGATTAGAAGCAAGCTGAAAACAAAAATAACAATTCCTTTCAAAAGCTCACTTTAAGTGAGGGACCACCACATGGGCTTCTGAGGGAGGGATGGGTAAGTGTGGGGCAGAGCTGGCTGCCCTTCTTGTGTGTGTCTGCCCACCCTGGGAAATATGTACCCATACAGAAGCCTAGTTCAGGACAACTCTGTAAACAGAGCTTCTTAATTACTGCCACAAAGGTAAGAGAGGTTTTAAAACAAAGCTTATGTTTAAGTCTTACATAAACAGTGGCCTGGTTTCATGTTTATCAGGAACAGTATTTAGACAATAAATAAAACACAAAAACTAATTCTTGAGAATTTTCTCAGCAACTTTACAACACAGTGATAAAATTCAGGATCACGCTACTCCGCAGCAATGACTCTAATGTCTATTTCAATTTGGCTACCAGAACTAGATGGCTTCAGCATTTCACACATTCTAATACAGCAGCTGAAAACTAAAATTCTTGATTAACTTGCCAACCAGCCCTTCAGAAACTCAAAAAATAATTCAAGCTTGATATTATATATTATTCAATAATTACTCATTCTTACCTATACAGGTTATAATTAGTCAAGAAAAAAATAATCCTTGATGGGACTACTACATCTAAAAAGCTTAATTATATACCCAAACAGTAAGACTTCAATCAAAACCCAGAAAGGATAGTCGTTAAAAACCATGTAACACCTATTCTAATGAGGCTGTAACAGAAATTCTTGGAAAGTATTTCCACACCATTGATCAAAGACAACTGCTGCTACTCTATTTCTTTTTTCCCCTCTTCCTGTTTCTTTTCCCCCAAAAAATAATCAAACTGGGACAAGTTATTTCAGGTGTTATCTCTCATCAATGAACAAAATCTCTTGGGTTTGAAAAATTAATTCCACCCATTCTGTAATGGTTTTTTGGTTTGTTTTGAGACTGTTATATCAGCTTCAGTTACTTTAGCTATGTATAATGACCAGGCATATAGAACTGATGCAAAATAGCAATCAGTGAGACAGACAAAATTTATGCACATGCAGAAGTACTGGCAGTTTTTATAAGAAATTACTGTAGGTTCAAATGCTGGAGCAGGCTGATCCCTTTAACCCATTTAATTTATGTTCTTGTGAACAATATTACAAAAAAAGTCACAGGATGAACTGACAGTTCCAGCTTTCCTTGCTAACAAAGTGGCTGTACTGTCAAAACCCAACAAAAATAACTGTAAAAAAAATAAATCAGTTTAGGGACCACAGATATGAGATAAAAAGTAGAAGCTGATTAAGAATTCATAGTAATATCTTATCATGAGTAACTTCAGTCAAAGACCTGAGAAGTATCTTACAGGATAAGAACACTTGAAACAAACATGAAAAATAAAATTACTGAGAATTTTTGGTTAAAACTGTTCATTAAAGCTCCTGAAATTCCCTGGCAGCCTGAGTAATTAAAAATTCAGTTAAACTACCAACATAGATGGAGTTAGTTCGGGATGTGCCACAAAAAGATTATTCCTACTGACTGACAAACACTTCCAGCAGAAAATATTTCTCAGTAGTCCCCCACTCACATGCTGCTCACCAGTGTTACAGAAGAATGAATTTGACAGCAAAATTCTAGACACATACATCACTTGAAATAGTGTCTAGACAACCAATTCAAGCTGGCTGCAAAACAAGCTGTCATGAGGAAGGAACAGTTGAAGATGCAAAATGCTATAGAAGAAGAGTCAAATACTACATCAAAGAAACTTGGTGGTTGCACCGATACATTCCTGATGCTCCAGAAAGCAGCCAGATAAACTGCCAGTGTTTTACAATGCTCGCTTATTCTGGGTACCACCACTGGGGCCATCCTCCAAATAACCTGCAGGATTGCTAACTACAGACAAATAAGCTGATAATGTGCCTGTAGAAGACACCCCATACTTGAACCCAGAGCAACCTTCAGTGATGCAGGCAGGCAGACTTTCACATTTATTAGGTGCTTATTTACTGAGCTAGATCTCTGTGGTTCCAAACCATGGTTTTCAATTCATACTTCTTTGTTCTTAATTCTCAGAGTAGGTGAAGCTAAACCCCATGATAAAACATTTTAGATTATTCATTACACAAAAGTAATGCTGAAGTCTTCTCCCTGTTGAACTTCTTACATTTAATGAATTAACTTCCAAAAATGAATGCACTTATATTGTTCTCTACTTGGGAACTTCCCATCCAGGCCCTTGGAGAAAGCGATGCTAGTAATTATTGTCTCATGGTTTGTATGAAATTTCAAGGTAACTGCTTTCATAGGCTAAATTGTCTTTTTAAAAACTGCCAAGACTAAAAATACATTGAAAAGATTCCAGTCTCTCTCCTTTGAGTGTATGCAAGATATGGTAATGGTACACAACAGACCAATAACGAAGCAACACTACCATGCCTTCAGCAAATGAAAAATAAAAAATATTTTTTAAAAAAAAGATCGTGGAAAGGAAAACTTGATATAAAACACTTGCTTACATTCACACATGCTGAGTACCATTAGGGTTTTTTTGAGGGGGAAAAGCAGTTAATTACTAATTTTCTAGCCAACACTCGTATGTAGGAATGGAAATTCCTGGAAGTAACAGAACTATTAAGTAAGAAACAAAACAGAAGCTGAATTCTGAGTCCAAATGAGTGACAAAAAGGAGAACCTGAGCTACCAAACTTGGTCCCAGTAATGGTGTGCACAGCAAATAACTCAGCACTTTAACAGCCAAAGCTGAATTTGCATGTCTGACAGCTGGGGAGAGTATTTTTAAAAACTGAATACAAAGTAAACTCGTAAGGCACAACCCGATTACCTCTTCCAATAGCTGTCTTCAGAATAAAGCAAGGAGGTAAAAACCAAACTAGAAGATATCCTGTAATGCATTTTTGTGATGGTTCATGACATCTTTAAGTTACCTGGGAGAAGAAAGACGTCTCCTTTCCGATTCTCTTCTTTTCCTTTCTGCAGACCTACTCCTCATTCTTCTAATTGGAGACCGGGTTCGAGAGGGGGATTTACTCTGCTTGGATCTACGATCATTAAAGAGAGGGGATCTGCTTCTTCTTGACTTTTCACGTTGTTTGGGAGATAAGCTTCTTCCTTTTGGGCTACGGCCCGGTCGCCTAGGGGACCTGTTTTCTTTCCCTGAAGAAGCATCTTTAGAAGGAGATTTAACTGGCTTTTTTTCTTTGTCAGTCTCTGATCTCCTAGGTTTTCTATCTTTGGACCGTGATCGTCTGTCTTTGGATTTGCTTCTTAGTTCTGTTGGAGATTTAGATTTTCTGCCACGATCTCTGCTTTTGTTTTCATTTACAACCGGAGACTTCCTGCGATCTCTTGACTTACTTTTATCATCAGCCTTATTTCTGTCCTCTGGGGGAGATTTAGACTTTCTGTTTTTCTCCTGAGATCGCCTTTTGAGCATTGGAGACCTAGATTTCCTTGTCTGGTCTTGAGATTTACTTCTCTTGTAAGGGCTTTTGGATTTCCTCCTCTCTTTTGACTTGCTTCTAGTTGTCTTCTCTTTGATTCCATCAACTCCTACCTTGCCTTTCTTTTTGTCGGATCTGTGCCTAGTCCTTTCTTTTGACTCACTCTTACTTGCTTTCTTGGAACTCGTTTTATTGTCCACAGGTTCAAGTTTCCCCTTAGTGTTTGACTTAGCTGTAGGTTTTGTTCCATTTCGCACTTTTTCATTGATCTCCCCCTCTTCTTCAGATCCTGACTCATAACCCTGTAATATTAATCCCATCCCAGACTGGACTTTTCCTTCCATTAATTCATTTTCAAGTTCAGCTTTCAATAATGCTCTTTGTTTCTCCAAGTCTTCCAGAGGAGCTAAAAAATCAATTTTAGTTCTTTTAGCTGGTCCATCTTCCTTGTCAGAGGCATCAGCTACCTCTTTCCGTTTATGTTTCTTATGTTTATGTCTGTGTTTATGTTTTTTGTCCTTATCTTCTTCTGAAGAATGTTTATGTTTCTTGTGTTTACTTCGGTGTTTGTGTTTCTTTTTTTTGTGCCGGCTGTGCTTGTTCTGAGGTTGGTCTGCCTCTGATACTTCCCCATTTTCTTCATTTACACTTTTCTCAGATGCATCAGCTTCTTCAACCCTGAAAAAAACCAAAAGCTACAGGTCAGTACTATCAACTCACTGCAGTCTTTAATCTTGTGTTAAGTTGACAGACATTTTTATGATGGAAACTGGCATTTAATTACCTACCTTTGGGAGAATTAAAAATGTACCACTAGTGTAACTAAGTTATAGCAGCAGATATGGTTCCTCATGAACAGACAGCTGCGACAGCAAAAAGAAAAGCTACAGAAGGAAGATACAGCAAATGCACTAACAAATCAAAATGTGGGTGAAACCAATGCTTTTAGGTTTAATACAGATAATATCTGTTAATAGTATACAAGAGTGCTGCACATTTATGCATCCTGACAGTCCATCATCTATCTTATCTGCTGCTCCACTGCAATGCCTAACCTGAGCCATGCCTTTTAAAAGCATTTTCAAATGGCAGAACACAGTTGTGCTCCAAAGATCAGAACTTATTTCAAGGGATGACACTGACCACCTAATGAAACCATCCTGCAAAGTCTAACAGAGCCGACTGATTCTCTTAACTGCTATTTCTTTCTGACTGTACACAACTGTTAGAAAATCAAGAACTGTACTTATCATGCATTTACATTATCTATGCAATCCAGGGAACGCTACTGAGGAACAGGAGAAATCAAGGAAGTCTAATTTCAGAAAAGGTTTCTGACAGTTTGCAGTGGACTATCAGCTTCCTAAGAAAAAAGCTGTATTCTTTAGACCAAAAAAGCAGAAAATAAGTCTACAGCAGGTTATTAAATAATGTACAGTGTTTCTTCTTCTAAAAAAATATAAATTATTTCAATTAGCCAGTCTCAGCAACAAGCAACTTAAATAGTGTACTTCATAACTTCAAAAATGAAAAAATTCAGCCCTGACATTGTGCATTCACTCCCATGATCTTCCTGCCCGAAACGGGCTCACCAACAGATTTTTTACAGTGTTTAGCAAACACCTCCTGATCCCCTTCAGAACATCAATTAAGTTACTGTCTGTGGCAAGAGAGGTATTTGCCTTTTGAAAACTGTTGCCAAATATTCTAAGTGCCAGAGCTCACCTCCCTATAAACTCACCTCATCTATGCTACAGTTTCATATTTAATAACTTAAATATAGCTCTGCGTCCCAAGCCTCACTCATTGGAAAGAAATTCCCTAAACATGATGGTCAAGGGTGATGGGGGGATATACACAGAAGTGGAAAGATGTCTTCTGAACTCTACTAGTTTCATACAACTGATGTTTCTGAAGATTATGATCAACGATCCAAGAGGATAAATATACCAGAGGTATTCTAACCCAGGCCCAGAGGATGGCACTCCACTATAAATTCAATTAGTGTCCTCCTAATTAAAGACAGGATCTTCAAACAGTGCACAGTTACTGTTTCTTTGCTGCTCAGGTTAATGAAAATTCCAGTACTAATCCAGACTTTTCTGCAATATACACTAAAATTATTTGCTAAAACCATGAATGCTTTAGTGCTCTGAAATGGGAACAGATCGAGCTAAAAACATGCAGTATTCAGAGTCAGAATGCTGTGTGCTGCTTCTTCTACATCTTTCCCACTACTTCTGTTTACTCCAAGCACATAGAAAGAAGGGTGCTTTTTTTAATTGCTTCCTCCCGACACTCCCCACTATTACAAGAACAGAATATCAGAGAGCAAGAGGACAGACTGCACTGAAATGAGTTTGCTCTATCTTGCATTTGACACAAAAGATGTGAAAAAGGAGGAAAAATATTACATGTAAGCTTTCTCAACTTGGATTTGCAATACAGAGCAAGCATGTCAATGACATAAGTTGGCTAAGGGGCAGAAAAATGTCACAAGGAGGATTTTAAGGGAGCAGGATTCATTTTGGTGGGATACAGGGTGCTGTACAAGTCCCAGTAACACAGTAGTACTTCAATACGTTATGAAAGGACCACGGGACAACAAAAATCACATACTTTCTGCTCCAGATTACGTCTTCCTGCCCAAACAGCAGAAAGTGAAACTGAGATCTGTAAGGAAGCCAGTTATGGTGTGTATTTTGTATTTTAATGTTCTGGACTAACCTCATGCTGCATTCTGTAAACACGAGCTGGTAGCAGAGGTGCTGGATGAGACACAGCACCATCTCAGGCCACTGCTAATACAACTGCCAGCTTTCTATGCACTTGTACCTCAACAAAATTAGTGGTAGTTTTACAGTTAACATGCATTAAATATTCCATAGTTTATCCATGTACAGAAATCTGTTTACTTGGAGTAACTCCATCAGAACCCGGATCAACTTTCACTCCACCCGAGTGCTCCAGGGGTGTAATGACATGGCTGAGAAGCCTTTTAAGAAGATTTCAGAGGGTGATAGGTGGATCAGTAACTACACGTTTAGGTGCTAATGGCTTTAGCATGACCTTGTTACAGTCTCACCGTGCCTTACTGCTGAATTCAAGAAGAACAACAGGAAGTCCATGAGGATTTGCAGAGATTTCACCCACATTTTCCAACACTCAGGCTTCCTACTGCTCTTAGTTCTGTTTCTCTGTGGGATACCCAACACTCTGCTCCACGTGCTCACGGATTTTACACGGCTCACGTGCACATCCCCTGCTTTTCCCTGCCCGTTCCCTACTCCCACGATTAAGAAAAATAAGGAAAACGTCAAACCGGTGCTTTTAAAGGGAGAAAAAATAGAGAAAACGGTGAGGAGCAGCAATGAAGCAAGCGCTGGGCTGCTGACTGCGGGGAAAAAGTTCCGGATCGCTTCTTGCTTCCACCTCGCACGGCTCGCCGCGGGGCAGCCCCGAGGCACCACCGG